>CAJQZJ010035590.1:1009604-1020483 GCA_907164525.1 Lophiomys imhausi | reverse complement strand
AATATAAGACTTTTATTCTGTAGACCAGGCTGGTCTGAAACTCACTATGTAGACCAGGCTGGCCTGGAACTCAGAGATTCAGCTCCTTCAAACTCCAAAGTACTCAAATTAAAGATTTGTGCCACCACACCTGGTCATGCTTGCAATTTATCTCAGTCTTGGAGAGGTCTTAAATTCGGAGTCCATTCTGAAGGGATTAAAATTAGCATCAAATACAATAGCAAATCTCTAGAAAGGTTATCAGGGATTAAAGAGAAGAGACTTACAAGACCAAGATTTCCAGGGGAGGTGAGGATCAAATCTGCAATGAGAAAAAGAAATGGTTTCCATTTAAACATCACTCAGGCTACCAAGATTTATCTTAGAGGAAGAAAATAGACATTTTATGACTTCCTCACTAAGTGCTAACCAGAAAGATGTAAAAAAAAATGTGAAGGACTTGGTGGTGCACACCATTCAGGAAGAAGAAGCAGGCTGATTTCTGTGAGTTCAAGGCCAAGCTCCAGGGCTGAAGCTACATAGAGAGGCCTTGTCTCAAGATAAAGTGACAGATGATGATGATGATGATGATGATGATGATGATGATGACGACGACGACGATGATGATGAAGATAGATAGATAGATAGATAGATAGATAGATAGATAGATAGATAATAAGAAATATTTACTGCTTAACTCACTCATGAAGCCTTAAATCCTCTTTGCTTCTGTTAGTAAATCCAAATGACATTTTCACTTACCAAAGTCTAAGTCCAGGATGCTCTCTGCCTGGTATGCAGTGTAATCATCTGGAAGAGAAAAGGGGGTGATTAGCCCCATCTTCCTAACCATATCTCCAAGCCCATGGACACCCATGGAGCTGACCCTCTCTCTGGTGCTACCAGAAGCTCTTTCTTGAGATCAGGTGGCTGACGAGAAGTCTGATTGCCAACAGATATCTTCCACTGAAAACATCCCAGAAAAAGAGTTACACATTTTCATTGAGTTTCAAAGAACTTTTGAAAAAAATTTACCCCACCTCAGAGGTAAAAGCAGCAAGTTTCCCAACTTGAGTGACCTTCCTCAGCAGTAAGATAGAAGAAAGGGGCACAGAGGAGAATGGCAGCATGTTTGAAGACAGAAGCTGCTCCTACATGAGATCTCAGAGACTTCTTCCAGAAAGCTGGAAGAAATTGTCTCAGCATCAGAAAAGGATACTGGAAAGACAGGATAGAAGCAGGTATGGTCACCAGTTATGGAAGAAAGCAGGTTTTCTTACAGGAAGGAACGAGATGGAGGCCCAGAAACCCCTGTGCAAGCCTTCTTAAAGCACACTCTCACTTACCAGAAGTCTGAGTGCTTCTAAGATACAGTTTTGTGGTGTCTGTGGTCTGCTCAAGGTCAGGGGCTGAATTATCGTCTGTGTCATCATCTAGAGTAGCTATCAGCACATCCTCAATTGATTCTGGCTGGTCATTGTTTAGGTTTAGTGGGTACATGGTTGAATCCTCTAGTTCTTCATTGATTATATCTAGTAGGTCAACAGTTAAAATTGTGTAACTATTCACTGGGGGGGGGGGAGTCTGGCAGGTCATTATTGATTGCTTCTGGAAGGGGATTGGTTGGCTGTATTTAATTATAACTGATTAGGTCTAGTAGTAGATAACGTTGCATCTGGTAGGTCTTTACTATTGGATTCTAATAAGTCAGTACCCAATTCAATGGAAGCCCAAAAGGAAAGAACAGCTCAGGTCCTTTTCAGTGAGCCTGTCTCTGTCATCTCCAGCCCTTCTTGTTCTAAGTCCTCAGTTTAAGGGAAAGAATAGAGTGACTGCAGGAAGACTAATCTCACCACAGTCCCATTCAGCAACTGAAGTCCTTGGACTAACTGCTGCTTGGAGCAATATGCTCAGAGCCCACTCCTACCTTCTTTGAAGGGTCAGTTGAGGAAAGAGCGTCTGTACTGTGTCTCTATCCCTGTCCTGCTCAGACTTGAGCAGAAGGAAAATTCAAGACCTACCTCTATGATAGTTCCAGATTTCTGAAAACCACCAAAAAAAATTACCAATAATTAAAATTTAAAGAAAGCCCTGATCCTATGTGTAAGCAAGAATGGAATCAACCCTAACTTGTTCCATTCCAACTACTTTTCATTTAACAGCCTGTGTCCAGGACCCATTTTGAGCACATCCCAAAACACTCAGCCCAAATGTCATAGGGTTCATTATCTTCAGAACAAGCCTGAGGTCTACTGCACACAGACCAGGTCTCCCAAGGACAGACAGGTCACTTTGTGGTAGGAACTGTCACAAGGATCACTATGTCTCTCTACTCCTCACTTTGCTTCATTTCTCATGCATGTGCAGGGAGGAAACCCAGTCAGTTGCTACCTAGAAAGAGAGAGTCACCCCGCAAGAGCAGGAGAGTATGAACAGGTTATTTTTCACACAGCTGGATGAGCAGCTCTCCTGAGAAGCTGCCTGAGTTCCCATCCCAGTTCAGCACAGATCTAGTCTGTGACAGGGCTGACTGTCAATGCTCTCTGACAAAACTGAAGCCCATTGTGTTGAGGGGCCCCCAATCTTTACCCTAAATAAACAGGGTCTTGGCACTTCCTTCACATCCAGGAAGACGGAAATTGGAAATAGTTCAACCATTCTGCTCCGTTCCCATCCAATCAAGTTTGTTACCGACATGTGATCAGCTCAAACTCACAACCAACATCGTAGCTCAGTCACTCAGCTGGCATCCTCACCTAAAACTACATTAACAGATTTATTCAATATCTATGCAAAACTCTCACCACAAATGAAACGCTTCCACAATCATCCCTACACAAACACACACTCTCAAACTTCGACTCCCTTCCACGAAGGATCCAAGGTGCACATACCTATGTCTAACTTGGGGAAAGCTGCAGTGAGAGCACAGAAGGCAGAGATCGCCAGGACCTTGCAGAGCATCATGCTTCAGTGAGGGTTAGGGCAACCAGTGAGCGGGAGGAAGTACATAAAAGCCCAGGAAGAGTTCTTCTGGGCTCTTATATATTCCTCTACTCAGTCTGTGGGTGTGGCTTTCCACAGTTGGCTGGAGAGAAAAAAAAAGAGAGGGGCAGGGAAGGGTTCGGAGAGGTCCTTCATGAACCATTGAAGAATGCACCAGGAAGGAAGTTAAGAAAAAACTAACTAGGGTGAGAGAGATAATAGAAGCTCGTCATGCTAGGAGGAAGTGTCTGATAAGCTTTTTGTGAAAGCAGGTGCACCACCCATAGCCATTAGTGCCATTATCCTCTAAGTGTCAGAGGAAACATTCTTCTTTTACCAGCTATGACCCCCAAGGTCATGGCTGCTCTTTGTCTCCTAGAGTCAGTTGTTTTCTGACTCACAAAATGGCTTTGTGTCAGAAAACGGACTGTTTGACTCTAACAAAAAGCCTAATATTAGAGGCCTGAGCCGGGCAGATTGCTGGAGAATGGTGGAGAACTGCTCATTGCCGTTGCAGTGCCAGAAACGTCTAACACTTTGTCATGTGATTCCACAGAAGTGCCAGACCAAATGATCCTCAACAGGAACCTAGCAGTAGCCTTTTCACCCACCATTCCCTGGAGGAGCCAGAAGGCTGGAAGTTAAAGTAACTCCACATTTACCAAGGACATTTCACCCCTCTCTACAGGAGGTGGACAACATGGGCTATGTTTTGGCTGCTGGACCTGGCTCCTGTTAGACCATCACATAATCCAGAACCAGTGTCAAATTGAGACAAATGCCTGCTTGCAGCAGTGATCTAACCCTCAGAAGAGATGGGACATAGAAAGGAGAAAATCATGCTAGGGGCAGCTTGTGTAAGGCAGCCGCTTAGCTCAGTTCAAGTTGCCTCTGTGCTTAGAAGACAGAACTCTATCCAGCTTGTAGGAATCCTGACACCATAGAGACCAGCTCCATGAATTTTTTTACTACTCTTCATTTTTCTATACTTACAAGTTCACAGGTGGTTTTTGCCTTTCAGAAACCACAAGCTTGTCAATATCATATGCAGAGGAACCTCTGAGTAGCATCAGTAATAATACCTGGCATCTTCCTACCAGGTATATAGATACACACCATGGGTTTATCAACTTGATCCTAACACTAGCCTTAAGGTGACCTCATTCTCCTCTCCTTTTAAGGAAACTATAAAACAGAGATGTAAGTTAACTGAGGAAGAGTGACACAGTAAATGTTTCACCATCAGGAATCAAGTCCACCTGCAGTCTCAAGACACAGCGCCAATTTTCAACCATTCTCCTTGTCCTGGCATCTCTCTACCTTCCCATTTATCTGTCTGATCTCTTCTGTGCTGTCTTGTGTTGTAAAATGTGGCACTGCATAAAGGGAACACACAGGGCTGGGAGTACAAATGTCTTTCTGTAAACATTTTGCTTGACATTTCCTCTGTGCTACAAAGTGTAACCCAGACACAATGGTCATGAGCTTGAAATAAGAACCTTGCAGGTGAATCACACTAACAAACAACAGAACTCAAACAAGACAGCAAGGTAGTCCTTCAAAGAAGGGAGCCTGTCACCTGTAGTGGGCACAGTGAGAACATTCCTGCCATAGTAGATGACATGCTTTGACTTTCAAATATAAATCCCTGAAGCCCTTAACAAGAGTTGGAAAAGGAGTCAAACATCTTGAAGAGACAAAGATTCCTTCTTCCTCTAGCTCTGACTTATACATGACTATCAAAGTGTTCATAATGTCCCTTCAAAGGTCACAACACTGTGTTCTGCCCTTAGTTTGCACAAGCCTCAGGGATGAAGGGGTTACTCACTGACCATTGGGTTGGGTCAGAGGAGCAAGTTTCTGTAGTCGTGGAGGTAGAGGGGTATTGCTTTCTTGCCCACCTAGTGAGCCTGGGTAAATGGAAAGAGGGTCCCAGGGAAGGCCCAAGCTTCTGTGAGGTGACAGCTAATAAAAATTTAAGAACTTTGGAGTCCTTATTCAAAGGCAGCATGGCTCTTGTTTACATTGACATGGTATCTTTACTTACTTGTCTTTTTACATGTTATAAATGTTGTAGATTCATGTGATGTCCAGGTTCCAGGAATCTGAAAATGTACCCAGTTCAGTCAGACATTCCAAGACTTCCACTATATAGAAGAGCATTTTCCCCCTGTAACACTCCTGCCAATGACAAACTCTATGCCTTGAGAAGAACAGATCACCATTGGACAATTACTTCTTCCAGTAACTGCAATTTGAGCCTATTGGTCATGGTTTTGTTCTTAGTTTTGTTCATATATGTAAACTAATCCTTCTTCCTTTTCTGATGTCAAGAGGAACTATGATTTAACTTTTAAAGTTTTTTTTTTTAACTTTTACAAATCCTGGCCCCCAAAATCTTTGTTCCTATTGCTTTGGGGGGGAATTTTTCCCATACCCAGCACTAATCTCTGGCACAAAAATATATTTATAACTAAATTACTAACTAGAGTTAGGGATGTAGCTCAGTGGGAGGACTGGCCTGGTACAGCCTGGCATGTACAAAGTTTGATCCCCAATACCATAAGATGAAGAAGAAGAAGAAGAAAAAGAAGAGGGAGGAGCAATTTAGGGAGGTGTCACTAGGATTAAAACAAATTATTGGTTTGATTCAATTAGAGAAAGAAAAAGAAAAACCTTCCAATATCCTTCTGAAAATCCTAGCATTAATTTGTTTGCATCCAATTGATTTTGGCACTGCCATTGAAGAGATCCTTGCCAATAATTGTAGGTGTTCTATTAGTATGAAAGCACAGGTCTTAGCATCTCCATGCTCTTGAAGAAATAATACACACTCTTGCTTGTTGAAGCATTATTTACAATTATGAAGAGGTGGGAGTCATTCAATGTCCATCGGCAGATGAATGGTTAGTGAGAAGTACCATGTACACACTAGCATCATAGTTAGCCTTTGGAGACAAAGTTTTCTAGAAAGCTGTTCTATGACAATGTGAACATACTTAACACTTAACTCTAGGCATAAAAACAAGTAATAGTGAATCATAACTTTAATTTTTTGAATGCTTGACAATAGTTAAAGCTGGAGAGATAGTAACTATTACATGCCAATGTTGAGAGTCACTCCTGCCTGCCCCACTTTGTCTGTGAACCATTTTGTATTCAGACTCCATTTTGTATTCAGACTCATGGTAAAACTATGTGAGGGTGCCCAGGGTACCTTTCCCAGAAATTGCTGTTTTGCTGACAAGAAAAAAAAAGTTCTCTTACTGGGTAAGATAACTGTGTTCTGACTCTGTTATCCATGTCCTATTATTTCAGTATTTCTAGGACCCCCCCTGACCACAACTGTTAGTTTTCCCAAATGTTCCAGGCCTAGCTGATTATATACCCTATTGTTTGAACTTCGGAAATTCTTCTATTTGCTAACAACCAATCATATTAAAGCTCAGTTAAGGTTATTTTTGTCTAGTTAGCCAAAACGTCTTGGTCCAAGGCTGACACATTCTGCAGTTATATATGAGTTCGTTATAGTTTTTGCCTTTATTATAGCTGAAGCTGAGAAGCATTCAGGATCAACTTTCAGCTCCCAGGATTGAAGGATGTCCCTACTTGAGTAGCCTCAAGCTTGTGTTCAATAAATCTATCTTTGCTTAGCTGACACAGGTGTCTGTGAGGTTTGTGGGTGACTCCTTGACCCCAACACCAGATACTATTTTAAATATTTTACAGACTATAGTTTCTTTACAAAGATACACATCTCTCTTATCCACAGGGAAGTGTTCTGAGAAGGAAGGATGTAGGTAGTTTTGTCACTAAGCAAATGCTACACAGTGAGTTTATAGAAACTAAGATGACTATGATGACATTGTGACATTGCAAGGTTATAAAATCTTAAATAATTACCCTAGTATTCAAGGAAATTACCAGGAGAGTTTGGAAATAATGTTTTCCTGTCTCTGCTCTTAGGTAATCAAAAGCTTCAGATGAAGAGACCAAACAGATACAACCCCATGACACTGCACTCTCACACAGCACCAAGCTAGGGGCCTTGCCCATAGTTACTTATTGATCCAAAAGATTTCATACATTTGGGAGTCAGAGAATGCAGCTGAGCAGACTCTCACATTCTAAGATTCGAGCCAGAGATTCCATCTGTTCTGCTCACTGAACCATTGATAAACAGCTTCTAGTTCCTGAGCACTGGATTGGAATAGAGACTGATTTCAACCATGGCTGTGATGGTGAGGGAAAGAAACTTCAACTTTGCTTAGTATATTTTGAGTTGCATGGAGAAAAGTACTTGAGCACAGAACAATTGGAAGCCAAAGCTGAAGCAACTGACTGGCTGGCACCCAAAGAAATCTTACTAGGCTTAATGTCTTTCTATCTTTAACCAATTCGGAAAATATAGTGGAGTGCTTTGCCTGGGAATTCTGTGTAGAGGTAATCATCCAAATCATGCAGGTTTGTTAGTAGGACTTTAAGAGGAGCTCGAAAAAGGTAGAGCACACTTACCCTTTAGTCATCACAAACACTAACAAAGCCTGGTAATATCTATTTTCCTAGGTGGAATTTGCACCAAATTTGGAATTTTCTCACGGAGGGTGAGTGTTTCAGAGCGATGTCAACAATTCATCATATTCACACTGTTTGAAAATTTCACGACAAAATTCCCACACTTTGTATTATTTAAGCTTCACAATAGTCCTAGGTGATGGGTGTTATTCTAACTTTAGATTTTATATTGGTTCTGTAGTAGTAAGAAAAATGGGCTTATTCATACCTCACTTTAAAGACTAGATATTGCCACTCTTTTCTTAATTGATGGTGCTTTAATACCCCACCCCCAAATATAGAAACAAGAAATTAAAAAAAAAAAAAAAACAGAAGTCAGAAAGGAAGTTGTCTGAGGTCCTGATAAGGATGGTTATCTGGGGGCATTCAACCTCACTTTCCGTAGTCACTACATAAATCCCAGATATTTTAAATTATCCTGCTGGAGTTTGTTCTAGGGTATCTATTAGTGAAGACTTCTTGGACACGGGTCTCAGCCAACAAAAAAATCTTCATTAGCCGGCCGTGACTATACTGGGTGTTTGGTATCCCAGTCTTTCTCAGGGTGAGATTTTAAGAATAAAAACCATATCCTGTGTTAACATACTTCAGTTAACATGAGAAGTTAGCCAGAAGAGAAACTACAGAATCCAAAAAAACAAAGTTCGTACATTAAGAGACTTTCCCAGATCTTTAGACTTTGATGGATTAGGGCTTTGCTTTCATTTGGGCAGGTAGTGCTGACTACATGCTGAGCGTTACATCCTGAATGGAGTCAGTCATGCTAAGGGCTGGAGCAGATTAAGGTCTGGAGGCTCCTTACAGGGTCCCAGCTACAAAACTTCACAGATTTATAGTATTTTAGGATAAACTTAGAGCTCAATAATCTTGAGATCATTGTAATACAACTGGGGAAGTTACTCAATAGTATAATGACTAGAACATGTGCAACTTTGAGCTCGATTTCCAGCACCAATGATAATTTAAAGGAAAATGGTATTCAGAAGTATTGGATCTGTTTATCTAAGCTCGGTCCTTCCACTGACTCTTGGCAAATTTCTGAGTATCTCAGTATCTCCTTTTCCCCATTTGTAGAAGCTGAGTAATAATACCTAATGCAAAGTGAGGGAGAAGGCATTTAATTTTTCAAAAACTTAGTAGTGGGACTTGAGAGGTAGTTCAGTGGTAGGGCATTAGCCTAGGATGTGCAAGTCACTAGCCTTGGTCCCCAGACATATAAGATATAAAATCTAGTAGGAAGGTGAGAGGAATGTGAACCCTGGGATGATATCTGTATCCAGAGGTACCTGGGAGACCTAATGGTTTTGGCATATTCTGCACTCATGGAATCTTCCTTTCCATCTGGCTGGTTTGTTTGTTTGTTTGTTTGTTTGTTTGTTTGTTTGTTTTCTAATTATAAACTGTGATACCTAGTCTTGGTGGTGAACTTGACTACATCTGGAATTAACTAACACCCAAACTACTGGGTATCCTTGTGAAGGGTTTTTCTTGATTGGATCACTTAAGGTAGGAAGATCTACCCTAAATCTGGACTACACCTTCTTTATATAGGTGGCACCCTATATAAAGAACATGGAAGAAGGAAGCTCTTGCTCTTTGAATGTTTGCCCTCACTCTTCCTGGCAAGTTCATTCCTTTACTTTAGACCCTGCTTCAGGACTCCAGGGTATACTGAAGATAAGCTGAGACATCAGCCTAGTGGACTGAACAACTGCTGGGTGCTTGAATTTCACGTTTGTAGACCAATATTGTGGGAATAGTTGGACAATGGACTTTAAGCCACTCTAATAAATCCCACATATATATATATATAGATATATATATATATTCATTCTATCAGTTCTATTTCAATAGAAAACATTGACAAATATATAAATTATGAAATTAAAAAATAAGACTCCCTACATTCATAAGACTTGAGTACTTAGTAAATTTCTAGGACATGGCCAGTACACAGCCACTGTCATGGTCTACCAAAGCACACACAGGAACTGAAGTCTGGATCTAAATCCAATATTCTCTCTGCCATGGGACAGTATCACTGTGGAACTATTCTGTTCTCTTTGAGGTACCAAAGACATTAAAAAGTAAATTCTTCTTTTTAAATTTTTTATTAGTTCTTTGAGAGTCTGTGCAATGTATTTCACTCATATTTTATCCTTCCCTAAAAAAAATAATTCTTGCTTTCCTCACTTGAGAGCATAGGAGGGCCTGAATTCCTAACATCCTTGAGGCAGCAAGTACTTAAGAAATATAGAATCGCCGGGCGGTGGTGGCGCACGCCTTTAATCCCAGCACTTGGGAGGCAAAGGCAGGCGGATCTTTGTGAGTTCGAGGCCAGCCTGGTCTACAAAGTGAGTCCAGGACAGCCAGGGCTACACAGAGAAACCTTGTCTTGAAAAACCAAAAAAAAAAAAAAAAGAAATATAGAATCAAAGAGTCATTGCCAAAACCCTGAAGAAAGACACAATTTGTTGATCTGAGTTTTCGTAGTTGTAACTTTCCAGCTTGTGTGCTAACAGCAAAAAAAAAAAAAAAGATAACAACAATAATGTGGTCACAGAATGCTTAATTCTTCCCTTTTATTTCTCGTGCCTGATCTAACACTTCCTTTATAAGAAATGGGAGTGAGGATAAGCAGGGAAAAACCAGACAGTCTGATATTGAGACTAATTTCAACAAAAAATAGTAAATTAATATGCCTAAGGCTGAAATGGCTCCTCCCATCTCTCACCTTGACATCCCTGGAATAATGTGCATAATACAATATAGCTGCCTTTCTTGGGGAGCCACAAAAGAGCTAGAGCTGTTGTTCACTTGACAGTCTCATCTGGAGAGACATCATGCTGCTCTCAAAATATTCTGCTGTAAAATACCATCAAAATATTGAACGAAAAGCACCTGCAGGAGAAGGTTGGCCTGGCCTCCGGATTTTCCCAGAGGGCGGGAGCACAGTCAGTCCTTAAGGCTTGAAAAGAACAGAGAGAGACTTGCCTAGGCAGAAAGCCCATGAGATGGACACCAGTATCACCTAAGACCCCATTTGGTCCCTAGGGCATTAAGACCTGGCAAGACTAGCCAGCTCAGAAGATCTCAAAATCAGATTCTGGACCCTTCTGATTATGTCTTTCCTTAGGAGTCCAGGAGTCCTGGGTCCCTGTCCAGGAAGTATGTTGGTTTATATAATGCTAGTGTGGATCCCCTTCCCCGGATCCAATATGCAAAAGCAAGATAAATGCCAAATATTGAACTGTCTCCACAGCAAATATTCCAGAATGTCACCAACCATGGTGTTGTAACTGCACTAAACTTCCTACTGAAATAGGAAGAAATTCTACTG
>CAJQZJ010035590.1:983685-998113 GCA_907164525.1 Lophiomys imhausi | reverse complement strand
TAGAATTGCACTATATTGAATACATATGGAGAGAGTGGGCAGCCTTGTCTTGTTCCTGATTTTTGTAGAATTGCTCTGAGTTTCCCTCCATTTAATTTGATGCTGGCTAGAGGCTTGCTGTAAATTGCCTTTATTATATTGAGGCATGTCCTTTGTATCCCTAATATCTTCAAGACTTTTATCATGAAGGGATTTTGTTAAAGGCTTTTTTGGCATCTAATGAGATGATCATGTAGTTTTTTTTTTCTTTCAGTTTGTTTATACTTTGGACTACATTGATTGATTTTCATATGTTGAATCATCCCTCCATCTCTGGAATGATTGGTCATGGTGGTTGATTTTTTTTTATGTGTTCTTGCATACCATTTGCAAGTATTTTATTGAGGTTTTTGCTTGTGTGTGTGTGTGTGTGTGTGTGTGTGTGTGTGTGTGTGTTCCTAGATGTTCTGGAACTCTCTCTGTAGACAAGGCTGACCTCAAACTCAGAGATCTCCCTGTCTCTGCCTCCTGAGTGCTGAGATTAAAGGCATGTGCCACCACCACTCGGGGTTATTGAGTATTTTTTGCATCTCGGTTCAAGAGGGAAATTAGTCTGTAACTCTCTTTCTTTGTTTAATATTTGTGTGTTTTCAGTACCAGTTTGATGGTGGCTTCATAAAATGAATTTGACATTGTTCCTTCTGTTTCTATTTTGTGGAGTATTTTGAGGAGTACTGGTGTTAGCACGTCTTTGAAAGTCTGGTAAGATTATGCACTACAACAGTTTGACTCTGGGTTTTTTTGTTTGTTTGTTTGTTTGTTTGTTTGTTTGTTTGTTGAGAGAATTTTAATGGTTGCTTTTATTTCCTTGGGGGTTATAGGTCTATTTAAATTGTTTACCTGATCTTGATTTATTTTTGGTAGGTAGTATCTAGCAAGAGAATTATCTATTTCTTTTAGATTTTCCAATTTTGTGGAATACAGGTTTTTAAAGTTGACGTAATGATTCTTTGAATTTACTTGGTGTCTGTTGTTATATCCCACTTTTTGTTTCTGATTTTGTTAATTTGGATATTCTCTCTTTGTCTTTTAGTTAGTTTGAATAAGGGTTTGTCTATCTTACTGATTTTCTAAAAAAAAAACAACTCTTTGTTTTATTGATTTTTTTCTATTGTTCTCTTTGTTACTATTTTATTGATTTCATCCCTCAGTTTAATTGCTCTCTGAAGCCTACTCCTCTTAGGTATGCTTACTTCTTTTTGTTCTAGAACTTTCAGGTGTTCTTTTAAGCAGCTTGTATGAGATCTCTCCAAATTTTTTGTGTAGGCACTTAGTGCTGTGAGCTTTTCTCTTAACACCACTTTCATTGTGTCCCCTAAGTTTGGGTATGTTTGTCTTAGTTAAGATTTCCATTGCTGTGAAGAGATACCATGGTCAACACAACTCTTACAAAGTCAAACATTTAATTGGGGCTGGCTTGCAGTTTTAGAAGTTTAAGTCCATTATCATCATGGAAGGATGCATGGTAGTGTGCAGGCAGACATGGTGCTGTTGGAGGAGCCCAGAGTTCTATCTCTTGATCTGAAGGCAGCCAGGAGGAGGCTGGATTCCACACTGGGCAGAGATTAAGACCTCAAAGCCTGACCCCACAATGACACACTTCCTCTAACAAGGCCACACTTTCTTCAATAAGGCCATACTTTCTAATAGTGCCACTCCCTATGGCCAAGCATTCAAACACATGAATCTATGGGGACCGTACCTATTCAAACCACCATAATGTTGTATATTCATTTTCATTGAATTCTAAAGAGTCCTTAATTTCTTTCTTTATTTCTCTCTTGACTCAATAGTTATTCAATAGAGAGCTGTTCAGTTTCCATGAGTTTGTAGGCTTTCTGTTGTTTCTACTGTTGTTGAAACCAGCTTTAATCTGTGGTGGTCTGATAGAATACAGGGGGTTATTTCAATTTTATTGTATCTGTAGAGACTTGCTTTGTTACCAAGTATGTGGCCTATTTTCCAGAATGTTCTTTGAGATACAGAGAAGAAGGTGTATTCTTTTGTGTTTTGTTGAAATCTTCTGTAGATATCTGTTAGGTCCATTTAGTTTATAACATGTTAGCTCCAGGTTTCTCTGTTTAGTTTTTATCTGGATGACCTGTCTGTTGGTAAGTGTTGGGTATTAAACTCTCCCACTATCAATGTGTGAGAGTCAATTTGTGGTTTAAGCTTTAGTAATGTTTCTTTTATAAACATGGTGCCCTTGCATTTGGGGCATAGATGCTAAGAATTTAAACATCAAGACACACTAGAGGACCAGAGCAGGGCAGAAGACATCCAGAGGCAGCCTACCTACCATCAAGCGGTACAGATTGGTGGGTGAATATGTGGGGGAGAGATGGGAGGGAACGAGAAACAGAATGGTTTGTGCACTATGAAAAGAGGTGGGACTGGAAGGTGGTGAGGAGCAGTCTGATGTGAGTAGCCTGTCCTGCCATCCAAGGCCAGGATGATGTCCCTGCCTGTGCTGCCACTGAGGACCATGTCTAGGTCCATGGCGCTGAATCAGCAGGGATCTGTGTCAGTGCCCATGGCCCATGTTACCACCAAAGGCCATTTGGACATCCCTGGTCTGGGCTGCTGCCTGGGACCATGTTGATGTCCGAGAGCTGTGCAGAGCTGGCCCCACTCCACACTGGCTGCGACTCTCAGGAGATTTGGCCTCATCCCTTGCCTGGGCAGCACAATAGAGCTAACCCTGATAGTGTGGGTGCCAATGAGCCAGTCCCAAGGACATGAATGCAGAAGAGCTGTCCCTGCCCTTTGGGAGAGCTAGCCCTGGTGGTATGGTTGAGGGAGAGCTGACCACACTACTAGCAATGGTGGTGCAGGAGAAATGGTCTCACCCCTCACCAGCCGCAGCACCTAGGAGAGTGGGCCTGCACCTCACCTAGGCAGCACAGTAGAGCTGGCCCTGATGGTGTGGACACATGGGAGAGCCAGCCCTTGGGGGCATGAGTGCAGGAGAGCTGCTCCCATCCCTCACCTAGGCAAAATGGAAGAGCTGGCCCTGGTGGTGCAGGTGCAGGAGAGCTGGTGGGCTAACCAACTCAGCTACCACCCAGGCTCAGATCCAAGGCTTTAAGTTGGCCCATAACAACATCTACCTCATCTATGAACTGCTGGAGCATGTGAAGGGGCCAGTCCTACAGAACCAAAGCCCCATGACACAGAGCAACAACAGGATATCTGAAAGCAAACCTGGTGAGGATCCAGTATTGATAGAGTAGCAGAAGCCAGAGGCTTCTATTGTGAGATGTTTTTTGTTTGTTTGTTTGTTTGTTTGTTTGTTTGTTTTTGTTTTTGAATGCTTGTTTTCTTTGGGGAAGAGGTGACAAGGGCAGAGGGTAAACATGGAGGAACGGAGAGATAAGTGGAATAGGGGTACATGATGTGAAATTCACAAAGAACCAATAAAAAGGGATTTTTTGGCATATAAATTTAAGGCTGGGCATGGTGGTGCATGCCTTTAATCCCAGCACTCAGGAGGCAGAGGAAAGTGGACCTCTGTGAGTTCATGACGAGCCTGGTCTACAAAGCAAGACCAGGATAGTCAGAGCTATTACACAGAGAAAGCCTATCTTGAAAACCCAAAAGAAGAAAAAAAGTGTAAACTTAAAAAAAAAAATAACTGAAACATCATCTTGGTGGGCTTTTCTTTTGATGAGTACAAAGTGTCCTTCCCTGCCTCTTTTGATTAATTTTGATTTGAAGTCAATTTTGTTAGATATTAAAACGGCTATACCACTTGCTTCTTAGGTCCATTTGCTTGGAAAATATTTTTCTAGCCATTCACTCTGAAGTAATACCTATCTTTGATGTTGAGATATGTTTGTTGTATGCAGCTAAAGAATGGATCCTATTTTCACACCCATTCTGTTAGTCTGAGTCTTTTTATTAGGGAATTGAGACCATTTATATTGAGAGATATCAATTATCAATGAATGTTTATTACTATTTTTTATGTTGTTTTGGTTGTTATTGGTGGTGGTGGTGGGGGTGGGGTGTGTGTGTGTGTGTGTGTGTGTGTGTGTGTGTGTGTGTGTGTGTTTTCCTTCTTTTGTTTTTGCTGATGTGAGACTATTTATTTCCTGTGTTTTCATGGATATAGTTAATCTCCCTGGGTTGGAGTTATCCTCCTGGTACCTTCTTTAGGGCTGGATGTTGAATAGATATTGTTTAAATTTGACTTTATCAAAGGATATCTTGTTTTTTCCAACTATGGTGATTGCAAGTTTTTCTGGGAATAGTAGTCTGTGCTGGCATCTGTGGTCTCAGAGTCTGCAGCACATCTGTCCAGGCTCTTCTGGCTTTTAGAGTATCCGCTGAGAAGTTGGATGTAATTCTAATAGCTCTGCCTTTCTCTGCCTTTATGTGTTATCTCTTCCCTTGAAGCTTTTAATATACTTTCTTTGTTCTGTATGTTTAGTATTTTAATTATTATGTGCCAAGGGGACTTTCTTTTCTGATCCAACCTATTTGATGTTCTGTAAGTTTCTTGTATCTTCGTAAGTATCTCCTTTAAGTTAGGACATTTTTATTTTATGATTTTGTTGAAAATATTTTCTGGGTCTTTGAGCTTGGATTCTTCTCCTTTTTCTATTCCTATTATTCTTAGGTTTGGTCTTTTCATAGTGTCCCAGATTTTCTAAATATTTTTTGTCCACAATTTTTCAGATTTAATGTTTTCGTGGACCAATGTATCAATGTCTTCTATCGTATCTTTAACACCTGAGATTGTCTCTTCCATATCTTACGTTCTGTTGGTGATGCTTGTGTCTGTAGTTCCTGTTCACTTCCTAGATTCTCCATCTCCAGGATTCCCTCTGTTTGTGTTGTCTTTATTGCTTCTATTTCCATTTTCAGGTCTTGAGAAGTTTTATTCATTTCCTTCAACTGTTTGCTTTTCTTGGCTCTCTTGACTTTCTTTAACAAATTGATTCATTTCCTCCAGGTCTTTATTTGTCTTTTCCTTGATTTCTTTAAGGGAATTATTCATTTCATCTTTAAGGACTTCGATCATCATCATAAAGTTAGTTTTAAAGTCTTTTTCTTGTGCTTTAGCTATGTTGGAATATTCAGAGCTTCCTGCAGTAGGAAAGCTGGGCTCTGGTGGTGACATATTGCCTTTCCTGTTGTTGTGTTCTTATGATGCCATCTAGGCATCTGAATTTGGGGTGATTACACTGTTTATCAATGAGGATCTGTTTTATGAAAGGCATTAATTAGCAAGCAATTTCATCTTTGTGCAAACATCACAGAATGTGCTTACACAAAGTAAGACATCATTAGGTGACATGATCTTAGGGGACACAATCGTATATGTCATCTATCACTATAAAGGTGTAAATACGTGTGTGTGTGTGTGTGTGTGTGTGTGTGTGTGTGTGTGTGTACAGTGGTTTATCAAATATGTGGTTTACAAATATTTTTGTCATATTCTTCAGCTGCTTTCTCACTCTGTCATTTGTTTAACATTCAGACATTTTTTCTGGAGTTTGTGAGAGAGAGGAACAGGAGAGAAGGTGTGTGTGCCAGGGATGAGATCCATCCCTTTAGGTAAACTCTACCACTGAGCTAATCCTAGGACAATGGTCTTTGCAGACATTTATTTTCCTGAAAGAAACAGCATCACTTCCAATTTTAGTATTAGAGAAGAGTTTCCCAGACTAGAAAATGTATGTGAGTGTAGATGTAGATGTAGGTGTATATTTCTAACATTGATCTTCTTGGAGAAAAGTTTCCCAAACTACAAAAAAAAAATTTACTTTTATATGTATGGATGGTTTTTCCTGCCTTCCCATTTGTGTGCTACTTGCATGTTTGGTGCCCACAGTGGCCATTAGAGAGTACTGAATTCCTTGGAACTGGAGCTATAGATAGTCCTGAACCATCGTTTGGGTACTGGGAGTTGAACCCGGGTCTTGTAGAAGAACAGCCAGTGTTCTCAACCACTGAGCCATCACTCCAGCCCCTAAAAAAGATTTTTGACACTTGGGAATAGTAAAGTCTTATTGAGAGTAGTCATAAGTGTATTTGAGATTTGTTTATTATTATTATTATTAAGATTATATAGTTACAGCATTTACTCCTTCTCTTTCCTTCCTCCAAACTCCCCCACTTACCTCTTTCTACTTTCCTTCTAATTAAGGGCCTCTTTTTTCACTAATTGGTATTGCATACATATATGTAAATGTATATACACATATATTCCTAATTACAACTTACTCCAAATAATGTCACTTGTACGTTTGTTTTGGGGGGCTGACAATTAGACACTGGACAACCTATTGTTGTTCTCTTCCCTGGGGCGAACCGCCTCTTCAGCACCCTCCTTTCTTCAGTTGCCTTGCCTGTAATTTTTGGTCAATTTAAGACTTTATGCAAAGGTACATGTATCCGATTACAGGGCTTTCCTGTCAAAGAGCCCCACCTGCTGGCTTATGTGAATTTACAAAATCAAAAATAGAAAGATTGGTTTTAACCAATGGGTTCTGCTGCCACCTGCTGGTTTGTTTTTAAACTTTTTCAATGTTTTAGAACAACTGGAAAACCTTCATTTCTTTTTTCCTTTTTTTTAAGTTTTAAACCTTTATTTTCTTTATTTTGTGAATTTCACATTATGCAATCTGTTCCCACTCATCTCTTACCTCCCCTCAGACCCACCTTCCACTCTTGCAACCTCCCCCAACAGAAAAAAAAAAAATCTCATGGTAGAAACTGTAGTGTGTCTCAGTGTGTCCCACAATATTTCCTTTTGTCCACACTTTTTTGTTTGCAGATGTGCAAATCTTCATTATAATGACTCCTTGATCTGGTATGAGGCCTCTGGCTTCTGCTACTTTGTCAGTACTGGAACCTCATTGGCAGTCCTCTCAGATATCCTGTTGTTGCTCTGTGTCATGGAGATCCTGTAGTTTTGGGTCTATGGAACTATCCTCAGACATCAAAATGTGCCTGGGTGGCAGCCCAGAGCAGGGATGTCTACCTAGATTTTGGTGGTAACAGACCCCTGCTACTGTAGGCCCATGGACCCAGATATGGCCCCTGGTGGCAGCAGAGGCCAGGACCCCACTATGGTCCTAGGTGGTATCACTTGCTACTCACATCAGGTTGTTCCTCACTACCCTCAGGTCTCCAGTTCTGCCTCTCTTCATTGTGTCCACATCCTTCTGTTTCTCTTTCTCTTCCACTTCTCTACCACTTACTTGCTCATCTTAGTTGTGCCCAGGGTCTCTGAGCATCTGGGCTTGTCTCAGGGGTGGTCTCGAAAGTGCTATGCCCTACTTGTGCATTGTGAGTTATGGCATCTGGCAGGGATCATCTTCAGTATGGTCTAACCCCCAGGCCTGCGTGGTACCACAATGGTGTTCATCTCAGGCTAGCTCCTTGTCCAGGTCCCATGGTACCAGTCGGATGGTTGTCTAGGGCTCCCTCCTTGCATAGCTATCCCTAGTGGCCATCTGCCTTGTGTCTTTGGTCCCTGGTAGCATTTTTCTAGTCCCTGGCTTGCTTCCTGTTCTGGGATCCCATCTGGTGCTTGCCTGGTACTGGACTGGTGGTCATGACAGGCTAGATCCCTATCTGAGCCCCCTGGCGCTGAACTGGTGGTGTTCTTACCTCCATTTCATACCTGTTTGTTAAGCAACAACCACAGCTGGAGCTAGAATAGCAGCTTAGACAGGTAGGCAACCATGAAGGCATGTGAAGGCTGGCAAGGAGGCAGGGGAGGGCTGTCAGCAAGTGTGCCACACAAAAGAGAACTTGCTTCATTCATACAAGTAGGTGGTCAATGAAAATTGGGGTGCAGATGGGGGGCCAGTTAGGAAAGCTTTATGGGGCAGAAATTCCAAAGTGTCTATTGCATAAGAACTGGTCTGTGCATGTGAAAGTTGGATTGGGAGTTAGAAGTAGGAGGAGATATAAGATAGGGACAGGTGTCGCCACTGATTTTTAACAACTGAACCATATGAACCTACAGGAAGGTAGTGGTTTTCATATTTATTCATGTATTTCTGTGTGAGTATATTCTTGTGTGGGCAGGGGTTTGTCATGATGTACATATAGAGGATAATCCTAGGGAGTTAGTTTTCTCCTTCCATCATGTGAGTTCCAGGGTTTGAACTCAGATTGTCAGTGTCTTGACCCACTGAGCCATCTTATAATTTTTATTGTATTTTTATATATTTATTTTATGTATGCATTTGTGTTGCATGTGTGTGTGTGTGTGTGTGTGTGTGTGTGTGTGTGTGTAAGTATGTATAAGCGTGTGTGAGTACAAGACCTTGTGGTTGTCAGAAGAGGGCATTGGGTCCTCTGGAACTAGAATTGCAGGAGATTTTCAGCTACCATATGGGTGCAGGGAACCAAACTCAGGTCTTCTGCAAGAGTACTAAGCACCCTCATCCATCACACCGCCCACCCGCCACACCCCCTTCTAATGTATTTTTGTGTACTTGTTTTGCATGTGTGCATGTGCATGTGGCAGAGGGGCATCCACAGAGATCAGACACCAACTTTTTAGAATTGTGTTCCTCCTATAGCCATATCGGGTCCTGGAACAGAACTCAGTCCTCACCCGCTGAGCTAATTCCCAGCCCTCTCTTGTCTCATTTTAAATTATTGCTGGGGCTGGCAGTTGGCTCAGCGTTCATCACCTTCATAGTGTATTTACTTTCAAGTAAATTCTTTAAATCAAGCCTTTTCAGAAGTTGGCAAATTATGAACTGTGTGTCACATTTAGGCTATTTATGTACAGGCCAGGAGCTATGAATGGCTCTTACTGATTTCTTTGGGAGGTTAGTCTATTATTTCTTTTTTTTCAGGTTTTGGTTTTAGTTTTGGTTGGTTGGTTGGTTGGTTTTGGTGCTGGCACTGAGTCCAGACAAGAGCTCTAACACAGTAAAATCTCCAGCCATGATTTTTGAGTTTTTTTTTCTTGTTTGTTTTTATTTATTAATTTTGATTTTTACACTTTTTAAAGGTGGTTAAAGGAAAAAAGCATAAAGATGAATATGCAACAGAGTGCTTTCAGTCTGTAAATTCTGAAGTATTTACTTCTTGATCCATTTGTTTGTTTGTTCTGGTTGGGTAAGTTTAGTTTGGTTTAGTTTTGGGAAAGGATTTCACATGACAGTCCAAGCTGAGCTTGAACGCATTGTGTAGCCAAGGCTGACCTCAAACACATATTGAGTCTTAGCCTCTTGAGTTCTGAGATCAGTCCCGAGGCCTGAGCTCTATACCCAGCTGGCTCTTTTAAAGAGAAAACTAAATTTATTGTATCTTCAGTTTAGGTATGTATGTAGTAAATACCTATGTTTTGTTATGCGGTAAATACATGCCTAAAAATTTAACTTGGTGTTTGAAAACAAGATTTCCTCCAATAATTTGAAGTTACAGCATAAAAATAAATACATAAGGAAAAGTAAGTTTCATGTATATATAATATAAAAATTCATATTTTGCAAAAATCTGTAAGAATTCATGCTGATTCAGTCAGATAATGAAAATTCACAGGGAAGAATATGTTATAAGTTCAAGAGGGCCAACTAAAAGAATATAAGTAGTCCTGAATTTTTATGGAAGAATGAACACATTTTTGATATTCTAAAATTTTTCAATATCAACATCATCTTTTCACTTGTCATAATTCCTCCATGTCACTTACATCTCTTTGTAAGCAAAGTGTTCTACGCTGAGTGATAGGGTATGCTCATCTCTTTTGTTCACTAACTAAAAGAAGAAAGTTTACACAAGGCTCTAGGTCAGTGGTTCTCATCCTATAGGTCATCACATCTTTGGGGGTCAACAACCCGTTCCCAGGGGTCTGCTAAAACCATCTGCATATCAGATATTTACACCATGTCACAATGAAAATAATCTTATGGCTGGGGGGGGTGTCACCACAACATGAGGAACTCTATTTAAGGGTCACAGCATTAGGAAGGCTGAGAGAGAACCACTGCTGTAGTTCAGTCCCCAGCACCATACACATGACCATCCTGGGCTACATGAGACTCTTATCTCAGAAACAAAAAGAAAAAACTTTAGAAACCAGTTGTGTGTCAGCAGAATAGGCAACAGTTCGATCACAATAAAGTGATAACATTTTCTATTATCTTGCTTACAGCTACACTTGCACAGAGGTTGGTAAATTTCAGGCCAGCAAGATGGTACAGGAGATAAAGGTTTGCCAACAAGCCTGACACCTCAGGTAGGATTCCCTGGCCACATGAGGTGAAAGGAGAGAATTGACTACCACGAGTTATCCTCTGACTTCCACATGCACAGTGGTCTACACACCCATACACACACAAGTAAATAATTACATGCATGAATGTTTGGGATTTGGGGGTTTGTTTTTGTTTGGGTTGGTTTTGTTTGCATGGGTTGGTTGGTTGGTTGGTTGGTTGGTTGGTTGGTTGGTTGGTTGGTGGTCTTTGTTTTTGTTTGGTTTTGAGACAGAGTCTCACTATGTAGCCCTGGCTGTCCTGGAACTCTCTGTGTAGCAACCAGTCTAACCTTGAACTCATAGAGGTCTACCTACCTCTGCCTCTCAAGCACTGAAATAAAAGGTGGATCCCAACAATGCCCATCTTTTCCATGTTTCTGAAGTTAGAGTTAACTACCCTTTTTAAAGAAATTAATTTATTTTTATTGTACCTGCATGAACACTAAAATGGCATCCTGTATGTAAAGTCTTCTTCAAGTACATAGAAGCTGTATAGGAATCACTCAACCCTTGGTAGTCCCCTCCACCCTAAGCAGAGAATCAGAGAGAGAAGGACAAGCCTATATTTTGCCCTTGGACAAACTGATCTATATAAAGTCATCCAGCTCTGCCAGCTGTACTGTTGAAATCCTTGCCTAGAGCTAAGAAGAGTAAAGAAGTCAGATGCAGGGAAGGCTATGAAGTTCCCAGCAGCCTGTTGGCTCCCAGATGTTCCCTTTGCATCTATCCCCGCAACGATTTCCACAGGACTCCAAGTCATAATTACTCAAGTTTGAATGATTTAGAGATCATGTATTCAGTCCTTTTGTAACCATAGAAGTCCACCTCAAATAATATCTCCTTCACATAGACATCGTTTTCCCTTTGCACCTCCATTCACTTATGTTTTAGTGTTCTCTTTCAACATCTGTCTACATTGTGCTCACTAGTTATGAGCTGGGTACTATATCCCCTACATGGCCAGCCTAAAACTTGACGAATCTTAAAAATGTTTGTTGTCCTAAAAATTCAACAACACCATTTATGTTCTCCACACAAAAACTATTTCTACTTTTCACTTGCCTAATGTATCTATGGATATTCCTGGGCCACAATCCCAACTACACAGCAGTCTGAGTATTTCATCACAAAAGCAGCCTTGGTCCTCTCTTGAACCCCTTAAGATTAACACAGTGCCCAGAAGACATTAATAACCCAGGCGATGTCTGATGAAATAAACAGCCATCACTGACTAGTGAAAGCGTTTTGATAGAAAGTAAGAAATAGGGGTCCCATTTAAAACTCAACAGTGTCACCAGAGCCCTCACAGCTCTCTTATGCCAAAAACAAGGAGACCTAGGGAAGCCCAGTGCACCCCACCCACCCTACCCAGCCTGCCCTGGCATCAGTGCCCTCAGCAGGGAACAACATACCTCCAGCCTTTTTCAAAATGGAATCCATGAGATAATCACATTAACACTACACAAACTAATGTGGTCACTGGACTTTGGTGGGGGGGGGGGCTACCCCCTCTGCTGGTGCTTCCAAAGCCCAATAAATAAATAAATAAATCTCTGCTTTTGATTTCTGTAGCGCCACTCTCCAAACTCACAGTCCGCAATCAGAAGGTACCCATTCCCATTTCCCGTGCTGTGGGTAGCGGCCAGGTGGAGAGGCAGGCAAGGGGGAGGCATTGCAGGTTATGTTTGTTAAAGTCCAGGCACTGACTTCCTGTACCTCCGTGTTTTATACACAGAGCAGCAGCACATGTACAGCCTTCTGGCAATTTCTATCACATCTTCGCCAGTTCAAGCAACCAGAGAGACATAAAACCATTGCCTGGAATTGGTAATTCAATTGCCCAAGCGAGAAAGAGAAGTAGCACCTGTGGGCGATTCGGCAGAGTGGTCCCTTACTGTCCTTGTCGCGCCCCAGGAGGAAGCTTTTGTTCATGCTGCTTTCAAGCCCTTGCACTTCTGTGTCAGTGTGAACTCAGGGCAAGGTCATGGCTGTATCCAATGGCGATCTCCAAACATAGCTTTTAGGAATGTTAGCTTATCCAACCACCTAAAGAACTTCCTCTTGGATTCAGTCACTATGTTCTCCAAGTCACGCCTTCCTGCCCAACTCTTTTTTTTTTTTTTTTCAGTCTTGGATTTGGCTTTTATTTTAAAACATCCTTAGCATAGAACTGTCATCAAATAAAAGAATAATAAAAAAACAAAGAAATACAATATTTTCAAATGCTTTTTGAGTGACACACAGAAATAGGATAAGAGACCCAAAGTGTGGGACCCTTCTTATAACTCAATTCACTAAGCACACCTTTTGAGAAAGCAAGAGCTTTTCTCAGCTTCCAAGCATGCAGCATACCGACTGTTTCCTAAGCACCAAGCTTTCTCCTCATAGCCGAAGATCCCAAATTTACTTACTTAACGTTGATCAGATTCTGTTTGGGTAAAAACTACCAGGCCCCTAAATTTTCAATCAGAATTATAAAAAATATGAGCTTGAATATTTATGTTGTCCAAAATAGAAATATTTTCCTTCTGGATAATCAGAGATATCCTGCTCAACTCTTAAAGCATTCATCCTTGACCTTCAGCAGATACATTCTCCTTACCCACCCATGCAAAAGAAAAGCCCTTTGTTCCTGAGTGCTGGTACAGGGTTATTGGCAAATGATTTTCGGAACTGTTAGAAGTGTTCTCTTTTCGGTAAGAACTTAGAAAGTAGTGACCAGGACTCTGAAGTTTGAAGTGACCAAGGTGGATGTGACATGCTACAAGAACTTGGGAGCCTCCCTGAGGGAGTCAACAGTCAGCGCTACAGATCCAGCGGTAGGGACTGTGCCATACCGTGTCACTACATGTGCACCTGGAACCTATGAATGTAACTCCATTTGGAAATTGAGTCTTTGCAGCTACAGTCAACTTAAGATGATGTCATGCTGGGCCCCAAATCTGATATGACTGGGGCTTTTATCAGAAAAGAACATCACTGGACAGAGGGAACCCCAGGGGACAGGAGGGACCAGTTGGAGTGATTGTATATGCTAAGAAGTGCCAAGGAGACAGGTGTGGAGGTCTTTTTCTCACTGCCATCAGAAAGAACCCTCTCTGCCAAGCCCAAAATCTCACCACCCAAAATGGTAAAAGAACAAATGTGGGCTGTTTTAATCCACCCAGTTTGTGGCAATTTATTACAGCAGCCCCAATAAATGATTACAGTATTTGTGAGTCTTCATTCAGTAACTGCATATGCTGTGAGGCCAATTCAAAGGACCACTTATATAAATGGCCCCATTACTTTAGCCACCTCCTGACGGGCAGTGTCCAACACAAACTGTTGGTCCAATTTACTGGATTTTATTGGTGTTACCAGAAGCAAGCTGGAATACAGGTCTTGTGTCTTCCAGGACAGCTCTTCGTCAACTGGCTTAGCAGTTTGTACAGTGTGCTCTGTAAGCACTCTGCTCAAAGGTCACTGAGGGAGGGCTGTGTACGAAGGCAGCAGCACTCAGGGAAGAAGAATGGTCAAGGGAAGCTTCCAACCTTTCCTTTCAGCAACTTTTGTCTGTTGGTCTCAATTAACAGGTTAAGAGTATGCGTGCGTGCGTGCGTGCATGTGTGTGTGTGTGTGTGTGTGTGTGTGTGTGTGTGTGTGTGTGTGTGCACCAGAAGTCAACCTCAGTGGTCATTCTTCAAGAATGATCCACTTTGTTTTAGAGGATTTTTTGTTTTGTTTTATTTTTAATGTTTTCATATAACACATACCATATTTGGTCATATTCCTTCCTCTCCTCCCAGATCCATACATACACACACACACACACACACACACACACACACACAAAACCTGAAGTCAGTTTAGTGTTAGACCACTATTCTTGAGCATGAGGAGTGGTTGATTAGATAGATAGATAGATAGATAGATAGATAGATAGATAGATGATAGATAGATAGATAGATACATAGATAGATACATAGATAGATGGATGGATAGATAGATAGATAGATAGATACATAGATAGATAGATAGATAGATAGATAGATAGATAGATAGATAGATAGATAAATGCATAGATAGATAGATAGATAGATAGATAGATAGATAGATAGATGGATACATAGATAGATAGATAGATAGATAGATAGATAGATAGATAGATAGATA
>CAJQZJ010035590.1:966405-983408 GCA_907164525.1 Lophiomys imhausi | reverse complement strand
ATAGATAGATAGATAGATAGATAGATACATAGATAGATAGATAGATACATAGATAGATAGATAGATAGATAGATAGATAGATAGATAGATACATAGATAGATAGATAGATAGATAGATAGATAGATAGATAGATAGATAGATAAATAGATAGATAGATACATATATAGATAGATAAATAGATAGATAGATAGATAGATAGATAGATAGATAGATAGATAGATAGATACATATATAGATAGATAAATAGATAGATAGATAGATAGATACATACATACATAGATAGATAGATACATAGATAGATAGATAGATACATAGATAGATACATAGATAGATAGATAGATACATAGATAGATAGATACATAGATAGATACATAGATAGATACATAGATAGATACATAGATAGATACATAGATAGATAGATAAATAGATAGATAGATACATAGATAGATAGATACATAGATAGATAGATAGATAGATAGATAGATAGATAGATAGATAGATAGGTAGAAAGTATCACTCAGTGAAGAAAACTGATTTTTCCCCTGTCCCAGCAGTTGTCAATTGCAAATAGCCTCTTGGTTAGGCATGAGATTTTGTGTCCACTTCCTCTTCTCCGTGCGGAATTTTGTCTGGTTTGTCCACCTCACATTTTTTAATACAGGCCTCTCACCTGGAGCTTACCAAATAAACTAGGCAGACTGGCCAGTGAATCCTAGAGATCTTCTGTCTCTTCCTTCCCACTATTAGGACCACACCACTGTACCCCTCTTTTATGTGATTATTGGAGACTAAACTCAGGTCCTCATGCTTCTGAAACAGGCACTTTACTGACTGAGACATCTTTCCCAGTTCCTGAATATTTTTGTTGTAAAACCCCAACCAGTTTAAAAAAAAAAAAAGTGCCCAGGAAATTCCAACTTCAGCTAAAATAACTGTGAGTGTTATTACAATACTTGTTCTGTTTTGGTACTTTATATGGAATAAAAGCCCTTACTAGTTTTTTAAATGCCAAGTTAAATAACTCTTCACATACAGATTTTTTTTTTTTTTCTGGCTCCAACTGCTGTGATGTGAACTAGTCTATTGAAAAGAGAGTGCATCCCAATCATTGAACTTGTCCCAAGATAACTCTTCAAGACTCTGCTCTGGGCACCCATCTCATTGTCATCTATTTAAAACCCCCCTCTTTGTCATTTGATGTCTACTTTATTATGATACCTGCAGAAAGAATAGCGACGGGACACCAGCTGTGCAAACAACTTCCTGTCTGCCGATGGTACAAGAGAAGACAGGAGCGTGATAAGGGAAGTAAGCCTTTCCTTTCATAGCTTGCTTTGGTACAGTATTTTGTCACAGCAACAAGAACATCATTAAGACAACGGCTGAACACGACACAGATAAATTCTGGCTCGGATTTTAGAATTAAAAGGGCATTGAAATTGAGGGGCTCTATAGATTAGACGTCCCCTACTGGATCATTGCTAATTTCCTGATCTCAAGTGACATAAGTGGTCTTGGTTTGAGGGAGTCACCCTTGAAGTGGTAACAGTTAATGGGGACCATATTTGCAACAGACTTTGAAGTAAGCCATAGAGATAATGTGAGCCAACATAGAGGGAGAAGCTGTGGCAAGTGATAGCAGCTGAGAAACCTGGAGGGAGGCTATCTGGGATGTGGGGGCTCCTCGCCTAACTTTTCTTCAAGTTTACAATTCTTTTAAACTAGGAAAGGAAAAGTTAAAATTCTACAAAAAGCAGATTGTTCTGTACTGATGGACAGCAAATCACTGGGGTCTACGTATAGAGGAGGCAGAGGGAAAGACCAGAATTACCAAAGGGCACGTGGAAGCCAGGCAGTAGTGGATGTACTAATTATCTTTATTGTCAATGGCTTCTCTTCATAAGCATGTCAAAAACTCACTGTGTTTTACACTCTTCACATTTATTAATAAGTAAAATAGGATGCAAGAGATTTTAGGCTCCTGTTGGAAAACACACACAGCCCTTACCATCTAACTTGTTTTTCCAAGACTTTCTGTATTCCTGGAAAAGCACTATTCCGAGAGCCTCCTCCACCTTTCCCATTCCCTCGAATTCTAGAACACAATAGACTTTCCTCTCCTCTTCTCGCTCTTGCCACACTGAAGTCTGCTGGAGCTGCCATTTGTTCAAGTCTTGTGCATACAATGTGCTGGTGTTGTCTTTTCCATTGCTATAGTTATAATCACTTCAAATGGTTTTGTTTGTGTGTTGTTTGTTTGTGTTTGTTTTATGCTGATTTCCTCATTAGACTTTAGTCAAAGTAAGTCTCTGAAGAGTGACTTATTACTAAGCAGCACTGTGCACTACCTGCCTCAGTGAGGATAGATATGAGGAAGAGAGAATATGAATGTGGTTGCATCGAAAGTCTGGGAACATCCCTTCTTCTGCTTCTTACTAGTTATGTGAAGAATGCTTTGCCTGTTAGGTCTGAACTTGAGAGTTTATCCATATCTTCACTAAGTTTTTGTCCACTAGTGTTTGTATCCAATCATGATTCTATCCAAAGTAGATTGTACTTGGGTAGAATAATTATAACAGTAATTATTATAATTACTGAACTACAGTGATGATTGACAACTGACTTTCCTTAATTTTCCCCTAGACTGGGCATAAAACATCAAGTGAAAATAAATTCCTTTAGGTTAAAACAAGGGGTGGATTAATGCCATATATAAAGTATTCTCAACTTTTAAATTAATTGATTAGAGAAAGATCCAGTAAAATTTAACAATCAAGAAATCTGGATAATGAATGTGACCACTAGGTGGAACCCATGAACACATATTCATAATCTTGTTACAAGGCCCTAAGGTGCTAAAGCAGGAAGGAAAAAAAAAAAAAGCAAGTGTGGAGAATGCATCCTGTGCTTGCTGCCACAAGGTGAGAGTGTAGGAAAAACAAGCAACAGTCTGCTGAGACAATGGCACCCTTGTGGCTTTGATCTGGGCTAGGGAATCAGTGCTTAGAGGAAGTCAGACTAAAGTGAAAGCCATGGACAGGTTCTGTTGACTAAGCCAAGCTCTTAAGCAGGAAAATGAACTAGAGTTTTAAGGGTTGACCTTTGGCTCACTGATTCTTTTGGAATCCTTTAAGTTTGTTGGAGTTCATGCTAATGCCATGTCTTTTTATTCCAGCATAGTTGTTTGATGTTTTACTTTTTTCCTTTAGTACTCTACTAAAGGCACAATTAGACAAATTAAATTGAATCAACTAAGTATATGGCTCCAGACCTGGATGGAGTACCATTCAGTAGTAGAGAACTTACCTAGCATGTACCAGGCCTTGAGATCCATTCCCAGCACCATGATCAATGGGTAAATGAATAGGAAGCTTCAGAAATAGGGATATGCTGTTGCATGGTGACATCTCCTGAAGAAGTGGGGCCCAGGGGTCCCATCTGTGATGGTCAGAGCTGTGGGAGACCTGAAAGATTACCTAGGCTTTCCATATGACAGATGAAGACTCAGGGTGTCATGGTTTGAGCATGAAATGTTCCCCCAGGGCACACTTGCTCTGCAGATGATAGACTGTGGAGTTATTTTGTGATGCAAGTTCAGGGGAGCAGTCTGACTGGGGGAGATAGGCCACTACAGCCAGGCTTTGAGAGTTATACCTGGTCCCCAGTCCCTGCTTCCTGTTTCCACCAGTGGCCTCTGCCACATGATTTCCACCACCATTATGTTCTTAACTAACCATGGGCCCAAGTCCACAAAGCTTAAGGCCGTGGCCTGAAGCCCTCTAATCTATGAACCAAAATAAATCCTTCTTCTATTCCCTCCAATATCTGTAACATCCACAAAAACATGTATCTCACCATTGGCCATACAGTTTGAGTGACTTTCTTATCCCTGAGAAAATTTCACCTTATAAGAGGACCAGAGAACTCAAAATGTCTTTTAAGAAGAACAATGGAATATGGAAGAGACGAGAATAACATATTTTCAGGTCTAGAGAAGTGAGCACTTGCTGTTGCAGAGGACCCAAGTTGAGCTACCAGCACCTATATGCCTCACAACTGTCTATAACTCTAGCTCCTAGAGATCCAACACCCTTTTCTGTCCTCCAAGAGAACTCACAAACATGTGTGTATGCACACACAATCACACACACACATCAATAAAAATAATAATTTTAAAATAATATTTTTATAAATAAAAGAAGTAAGTGGAAGAGATTAATATATGATTCAACCTCAGAAAGTGCTGGAAGGAATGTAAACTGTCTTAGTTAAGGTTACTATTGGTTACCACAGTGAAGCATCATAACCAGAAGAAACTTGGAAAGGAAAAGGCTTATTCCACTCACAATTCCATTTAACAGTTCATCATCAAAGGCAGTGAGGACAGGAATTCAAGCAGGGCAGGAAACTGGAGGCAGGAGACGATGCAGAGGCCGTGGAGGGGCGCTGCTTACTGGCTTGCACCCCGTGGCTTGCTCAGCCTGCTTTCTTATAGAATGGACCACTGGCCCAGGGATGGCACCACCCACAATGGTCTGGGCCCTCCTCTATCTCTCAATAATTAAGAAAATGCTCCACTGGCTTATGAACAGCCTGAAATTATGGAGGCATTTTCTTAATTGCAGTTCCCTCCTCTCAGGTAAGACATAAAATTTGTGTCAAGTTGACATAAAACCATCTAGCACATAAACTAACTCACAGAATTTTAGCAGAAATGAGAAGAAATGACACCAGAGAGGTTAGGTTCATTATCCAGAGTCACATAGGTCATCCATATCAGAGAAAGAACTTGGAATCTGGCACTCCTCGTTTACAATGTCTCAGGCTTTCATTTTCCACTGTGAAATCACTTCAAATGATCTCCAAGTTATTTGAGAAGAGACGGGAACATTGACAGAGTTCCAGAAGATATTAGAAGATGAATTGGACAGAAGATCAATTTCCTCTCTGGTGCTGACTTCCTACAGAGACTGGGATGTTTTGGGGTGTGTTGAAGTCGCCGAGTCTTTTAGATAAGAAGTGTCTGTATTAAGATGGGAGACAAAGGTGGGACTGTGTGAGAGAGAAATGAGTCTTGCCCTCCAACTGTTCACTCTTCTATGGAAACACATAAAAATCCTTTCCCTGTTGACTGATAATTGTGAAAAGTGTCAGCTAAGGAGGAAATTAATTCAGAGTTTAAGGGATAGGAAAAATTTGAAATAGTAACCATACCTTACATCTTCATTAAAATCTATATTCTTGATTTAATGAAGTCTTTACCACTTGGAAATGATGAAAGGATTGAGAAGAATTCTAATTGCACATAGGTGCATATACTTAGTGTTCTGAGGCCAGATCTCATATTGCACAGGCTATCCTTGAACTTCTTATTCACACACACACACACACACACACACACACACACACACACACACACCTCTCAAGTGCTGAAATGGTAGGTGTATTCCACCACATCCTAACAGAGGATATTTTGAAATTGATTAGTTGTTGTCAGATGTATTTTCTACCCCTCAATATTGGTATAATTTGATTTTCACTGAGCATCTCAACACTACTTTAAAATTGTATAGTCTACTCACTCATACAGATCTGCATCTATGGCTTTTCTTGACAGCTGTTAACTTGCCTTTACAAATATACAAAGTTAATAAATAATATGCCTTCTTTTCAATTTTTTACTTAATTACTTTTAGGTGTATGGATGGCTGCCTGTATGTTTGTGTGTATACCACCTGTGTGTTTGGTGCCTGTGGAGTCCAGAAGACAGCTGTGGATCCTGAGACTGAAGTTACAGATGGTTGTGACCTGCTATGAGAGACTGAGAATCAAATGTGGATCCTCTGGGAAGGCAGTCAGTGCTCTTAACCTCTGAGTCATCTCTCCGGTCCCTGTAATATACCCTTTAATCTGTGTCTTGGTTCAATTATCAACAAATGGCAACGAATGTAAAACTGGATGGAAGTCAGAGAGTGTTCCTCTTTATTTATTTATTTTTATCACTCATTTTGTGTGGCTGTGTGGCTATGTTGGTGGGCACAGGCCACAGTGAACACATGGAGGTCCGAGAACAACCTGCAAGAAGTGGCTGTCTCCTTTTTCTGTGTTTCTGAGATTGAACCCGGGTCATCAGCCTTGGCCGCGAGCACCCTAACCTGCTGACCCATCTCTCAAGCTGCTCCTTATTTTTATAGCAATACATGAAAACATAAAACTTGTTCACATTAGTGGATACTATATGGTGTTGAATTCCAGTTAAGCATGGACACCTCACCTACTACCCATCAGTTCTTCATGGTCGATAAACCTTCTTAAAGAACAGGACAAAAATGTTGAAACATTTTTATTCTTTTTTTTTTTTTTTTAAGATTTGGAGGGTGAGGACATGCACATGCCACATATGGAGGTCAATTTCCTTCCACCTTTTTATTTATTTATTTATTTATTTTTAATGAGGAGGTAGGATCTTTCTTGCTTCTGCAACTATGTTACATACTCAGACTTCTGACTAGTTCTATCTCTGCCTCCTCTCTCACTGTAGGCATGCTGGGATTACAGATGTCTGTCACCACAGGCAGATTTTATCTGGTGTGTTCCAAACTGAAGTGGTCAAGTGTGCATGACATGTTTTGCTTTTGGGAGGGAGGGTTAGTTTTGGTTTTGGTTTTGGTTTTGGCTTTGACTTTGGTTTTCGCATGTTGAGCTATCTCTCCTGACCCAAAGTTAAACATACGTACATACATAAATTTAGCTGTGTTTCTCATGATAGTGGCTTATGAGAGATTTCACTAAGCATTTATGTAGCCTCTGTGACACTAGCCTCACCAGTAAAAGGACAAGCCAGGCATTGTGACTCACACCTGTAATCCCAGCACTTGGCAGGCAGAAGCAGGAAGATCAAGAATTCAAGGTCATTCTCGGGTATGTAGCGAGTTTGATATCAGTCTGAGTTACATGAGACCCTATCTTAAAAATCAGACAAGAAAAGGGGAGAGAAGGGAAGGCACAGATGGGAGGGGAAAAAGGGGCAGGGAAGAGAGCAGATTGTGTGTGTCAAAGCTTTAGATGAGAGAATATGTGTCAATCTCGTCCTGTTTAACTCACTCACTCTTCTTTACCCTGTTTGTCAGGCTTTAATGAAACTCACTCAAAACTAATGAGTTAATAAAACACTCATGAGTGCGATCACAGTATCTTAAAAGTCCTGAGGGCTCTTCCTAGGACAAGCATGTCCTTAGTCACTTTGTTTACAGTGTAAATTTGCTGAGTAAACTCCTTCAGCAATTCACAGTTTCAGAACACATTTTTTTTCTTTTGCTGTGCAGTATGCAAACTTGACTATGAACAAAAATGGGATCTGATTAGTGTCTTTCCATTTAAAAATAAAGCCTCACAAAGTCAGTTAACAACTGTTTCTGTTTTTGGTTTTTTTGTCCAGGCCCTTGTATTTAGCATGCCTGCTTCATTAAGAAAAATAATTGAAATAAAGTTACAAAAATTTTTAAAAAGCTAATGCATCATTTTAGCAGGTTTACCTTCTCCCCTCCCTTTTTTTAACCTCAGATAAAAGCTTGAAAACAAAGAAAGTTACATCCATCTGAAGCTATTTTGAGAATATAATGTGAGCAAACAGATTCATGCAGATTTTGAAAATGTTATCGGGTGATTGAATACACACCTGTCATCTAAGGTGAGGCAGGAATACTTCAGTTCAAACACAGCCTGGGGATGCCTAGTGAGACTCTGTCTCTCAAAACACACAATGCTCTGAGGTAATCAGGTTATTTGTTAATAAGCAATTATGATTGGGGCTGGCAGACGTTATACTGCTTTGTCTGAACTGGACCCATTATGGTCTCAGGTTTTGGATAATGTGGTGGACAGGTCTTATACAGAAGATGACAGTCTGTAGGAGGTCATGTCATACCTGTCTGCTGGCCAGTTCAAAGGGTCAGCTGCAGAGATGTCTGAGATCCAATTGAAAAAGGCCTTCATAGTCTTTTTTTGTTTTTTTTTTTTTTTTAATGGTTGAGTCTAAGCTACTCCATATTCTCTTGATGCCTTGAAGTATTGGTTTCAAGAGCATTACTGCCTAGAGCAGCTCAGTTTGGACTCTTGTTTCTTCTGTCTCTATAACATTAGCTGCACACAGCTTCTGGGTCAGAGGGCACAAAAATCAGGAACCTTGCCAAACCTGAGCAGGAAGCATAAACAGAGAGGGAGGCTGGAGAGAACTCACAGCCAGTCTGGAAGCTCAGGACTGGTGGGTGGAGGAAGAGAGGAGTTCTACCTGTCTATGGACCAGGCTGGTGGAGCGAGCAGCAGAGACTGACTCTAAGGGACACAACAGTGGGACAGGTGAGGGTTCTGTCTTAGTTAGGGTTTCATTTCTGTGCAGACAGCATGACCACAGCAACTCTTATAAAGGAAAACATTTAACTGAGGCTGGCTTACAGTTCAGAGGTTTAGTCCGTCATTGTGATAGCTGGAAGCATAGAGGTACACAGGCAGACATGATGCTGGAGAGGAAATCCAGAGTTCTACACCCAGATCCTCAGGCAGCAGGAAGAGAGAGTGACACTGGGCCTGCCTTAAGCATCTGAGACCTCAATCCCCACCCTCAGTAACACACTTCCTCCACCAAGGCCTCACCCACTCCAACAAGGCCACACCTCCTAATAGAACCACTCCGTAAGATAGGGGCCATTTTATTCAAACCACTACAGCTTCTTCCCTTGGTGTGCACCAAGGCCTGTGTGTCTTCCTCGGCTATCTGGCTGATGAGATTATTTTATTCTTTTCTTTCCATGCATTTTCACCACCTAAAGAGGAAACCTCAAGATGAATCCTCCTATTCCTTGCAACCCAGAAAAAAGCAAATAGCATAGATATTTCACATCGGATTAAAACAAACAGCAAAAGACTAGAATAAACAGCTGAGGGTGTATCTGTGTGGTTAGAAGGCTTGCCTCATGCTTGAAACCCTGGGGTCAATCCTCAACACTATATAAACCAAGCACAGTGACACTTACCTATTATATCAGTACTTACCAGAAAACAGAACAGAAGCTCAAGCTCATACTGGCTTCTTCATAGGGAGTTCAAGGCCAGCCTTGGCTACTAGAAACCTTCCTTAAAATAAAGGTGGGGATGGACTGGAGAGATGTCTTATCAATTAAGGGCACTTGCTGCTCCCTCAGAGCACTGGGATTTGGTTCTCAGGACCCATAGAAGGCCTGCTCACAACCACCTATAACTTTAGCTTCAAGGATCTACTATTTTTGGCCTCTGAGGACAACTGCACTCATGTACAACATATCCTCACCCAGACACTTGCATACACAGACATAAAAATAATACATTATTAGCAATAATAAACAATTAATTAAATAATTTGAAAATAAAAAACAAGTATTTTTAAAGGTATTTCCTTGGGTTGAGAACTGAAGTAAAAATGGGCGAGCCAAAGAAGGAAGAATTGTTGATGTTGACACAGTTGCATAAGTTACTCTCTTTCCTGTTGCTGGTTATTAATTTTAATGCCCTGTTTTCTGGCTTTCCTGTTTCTGTTCTGTCTATGTAGCAAACACTGTTTTTGAGCCAAACCAGAAGCCTCCTCCAGCACCTTTCTCCCTTGTCTGACTCCATTTGGAGAGCTAAAACTAATTGGTTTTAGAACTTTTTGTTGATGGTAGTGGGGTTTTTCCCCCCCCATTTTTTGAAAGAGTCTCATTATATAGCCCTAGCTGGCCTAAAATTTGTTGTGTAGACTAGGCTGGCCTTGAACTGGCAGCCACATTCCCATCTGCCTCCTGAACCCTGGGATTGTAGGTGTTTACCATCACCCCAGATATGAAGAAAAGTGTTGATTTTCTACCCACCTTTGTTGACTTGACAAGTCTTCTGGTGCATTTGTCTCCAACATCTGCCTTCCTCCTGCTTGAACTGCCCAGACACACAACAACTATTCAGAAACAACAAAACAAAACAAGACAAAAAAATCATGCAGTCATTATACGTGATATTTTACTAAAATCTTAAATATTAACTTAAGCTGGGAGGAAGTGGTGCATACTTTTAATCCCAGCACTTGAGAGGTAGAGGAAGGCAGATTTCTGTGAGTTTGAGGCCATCCTGGTCTACAGAGAGAGTTCCAGGATAGCCAGGGCAACTCAGAGAAACCCTGTCTCAAACCAGCCCCTCCCAAGAAATATATATGTATTAACTTCATATGTAATTTAAAAATTTGCCATAAATAAGTTTAAAGAATTATTATTTCAGCAAGAATTTATTACGTTCTTTTAACACATGGTAAAAAATTATTGATAAAATTTAAATTTATTTTTAATAACTTTTAAGTTAACTTCAGCTTAAGATAATTTCTAAACATCTTTTTAGTGAAAGGAAATCAGCTAAATATACACTTACTGCTTCCCCACTGATCACCAGATGGGCACATGAGCTATTTTCTCCTTCTATTTATCATGAGCAATGCTACAATAAATATCCATGGGTTTTTTTTTTTCATTTGATTAGGTGTATGTATGTTTGTGTATGTGTGCATGGGCACATGTGTGATCACAGAGCAACTTTTGTGAGTTAGTTATCTCCTTCCATCATGTGGGTCCTGGGGATGAAAAGGTGATCAAGCTTGGTGGCATATATTCTCTAAGCCATCTCACCAACTCCCATTTTGTGTGAACTTGTGTTTTTAATGCTCTTAGCTAGACAGTCAATATTGGAGTTGTAACGTGTTAAGTTTGTAGTTTTATGTTTTTAATTATTTCAGTATATGATATTTAGTTATTGTGTGCAGTGCGTGCGTGCGTGTGTTATACACAGTGCCAGTGTGGAAGCCAGAGGAGAATTGGCTGGAATTGTTTCTCTCCTTCCACTGTGCGGCTCCTGGAGCTCAAATTCATTTCATCGGGCCTGGCATTGGGAGCAAGGACTCTTACCAACTAAACCATTTCTCCCATCCAAGTCTATGTTTGATGTTATAAGAAAAGGCCAATTGGTTTCCAAAGTGGTTGCATGTACGTTTCTCTGCTTTAACTGGGAATGAGTAAGGATTCTAACTGTTCTGCATTCTTCCCAGCACTTGCTGTTGGCTGCATTTCTTATTAGAAAGTAATCACTGTAGGTTGGAGAGATGGCTCAGCAGTTAAGAGGACTGGCTGCTCTTACAGTGGACTCAGGTTCAATTCCCAGAACCCACATGGCAGCTCACAACCATTTGTAACACCAGTTCCAGGAGATCCAGCACTCTCTTCTGGCCTCTGCAGACATCAGGCAAGCACATGGTACACATTGGTCCATGCAAGCAAGCATGCATGCACATAAAGTAAATCTTATTTTAAAGCCATCATGGTGTATGTGAAGTAGTATCTCTCAGTGTTTACAGACATTTTTAAAATATATAAAAACGTTGAGCTTTGTACATATTTACTGGCCATTGTGGTGGATCATCTTCATTGTCAGTTGGACTGGATTTAGAGTCACCTAAGAGGCACACCTCTAGGCTCATGGGTGAGGGTTTTTCCATTGAGATTTAATTAAGGAAAGGAAGCTCATTCTGAATGCTGATGGTACCACCCTATAGAGTAAGGTCCTCTCTTCTCTCTCCCCTCTCCCCTCTCCCCTCTCTCCCCTCTCTCCCCTTTCCCTTTTCCCCTCTCCCCCCCTCTCTCTCTCCCTCTCTCTCTCTCTCTCTCAACAATGTAACCAGCCACCTCTCACTGTTACTACTAGGCCTTCCTATGGTGATGGACTGTGCCCTCAAGTTGTAATCAAAATAAACATTTCCTTTCCAAGGCTGTTTCTTGTCAGGTAAAAATAGTCAATATGATCATTTATGCATCTTTACACACTTCCTTTAGAACAATGTCTAATAAATCTTTTTGTTCACTTTTACTTTGAGTGAACATTTATCATTTATCTTTTAGTGGTGAATGTTTATCTTTTTATATAGTCTGGATATAAGCCCCTTGCCAAATAGATTGCAAATGTTTCTTTCATACTCTGGGTTGATTTTTCTTTCTTTATTTATTTTCTTTTTTTCCTTGCAGAAAGGTCTCATTGTGTACCCAAGATACCTGAAACAACTGGGGATCCTCCTGCCTCAACCTCCCAAATGCTGGATCATAGGTGAGCACTGCTGTGCCTGGCTCTTACTTTCCTCATAATATGCTCTAAAGCAGAGTTTTTAGTTGTAAGAAATCTGTTCTGTCTGATTTGTGCATGTGTGTCTCCTGTATTTGGTGCTGTCACCACAAGGTTTCCTAACCCACAATTACAGATGTTCACAGCCAGGCTTTCTCCTGAGTTTTAGTGTTCTAACTGTAGTTCTGTCTAAGATCCATCTTGAATTCACTCTTTCACAGAGTACTCCATTGTCCCACCACTACTTGTTGGAAAGACCACCAATTCTTTCTTTGATGCATTACGTACATTTCTTCATGGAGTCCACAAAGCTGGAGGTAGGATGCTTGCCTTGTTTGCTCAAGACCTCGGGTTCAATTCCAGCCCACCAAAAAAAAAAAAAGAAACTCATGAAAAATGTGAAAGGTTGTTTGTGGACTCTCAACTCTGGCCAGTATATAAGTCTATATGCTGGAAGCACACCACCATGATACAAGCTTTGAAGCTGATTTCTGTAAATCCTCTATATTTTTTCCTCCTTTCCAGATTGTCACAGTTATTCTGGGTTCCTCAGATTTGCATATTAATTTTAAGGTCAGCTTGCCAATTTCTGCAAAAAGGCTGCTGAGATTTTGATAGAGACTGTGTTAAAACTGTAGATGATTGTTAACTATTGCCATATTGTCTTTCTACCCATGAGCACAAGAATTCTTTCCATTTATTTAATTTTTTCAATGATATTTTATACTATTTAAAGTATAAGGCTCATAGTTTGTTAAATTTATTCCTAAATTTTATCCTCTTTCATATTACTATTATGGAATTATTTTTCCTAATTATTTTTGTATTGTTTATTGCTAGCATATAGAAATAAAATTGTTTTTTTTTTAGAACCATTGAGATGACCAGAAGATAAAGACACTTGCTATAAAAGTCTAGAGACCTGAGTTGGATCTCTGGAACTCACACAAATGTGTAAGGAAAAAACCAAGACCACAAAGTTGTCTTCTGACCACCACATACACACACCCAAGTACATCTTTTATCGTAAAAGAATTGATTTTTATGTATCAATATTTTGTCCTGTAACCATGCTAAATATATTTACTAGTAAAAACGTGGCATATGTGGAAAGACTCCTTAGGATTTCCTCCCTAGAAGATTATGTCACCTGTAATAGTAATAGAGACATTTTCACTTTTTCTTTACAACCAAGATGACTTCTATTTCTTTTTCTGGCCCAGTTGTCTGAGCTAATACTGCCTGCATGCTATTGAATGGATGTGACAAGAACAAGTGTCCTCACAGGATTCTTGATGTTTACTAGAACTCCCAATTCTTCATCATTAACTCTGGTGCTACCTGTACATTTTGTGTGTGTGTGTGTGTGTGTGTGTGTGTGTGTGTGTGTGTGTGTGTGCGTGCGCGCGCGCATGCTCATGCACGCAATAGCAGGTCATGTGTTCCATCCTATTCCTAACTTATTTAATGGTTTTTAACATGAGAAAACATTGGATTGGGTCAAATACTCTTCTCTAATTAATAAAGTGATAATCTGTTTTGTCCTTTATTCTATTAAAGATTGTATCACCTTGATTGATTTTTATATGTTGGATCAACTTTGCATTGCTAAGATAAATGCCTCTTTACCACGGTAATACTTTTATAGGTTATTGGATACAGCTTGATGGCTTTTAAATTTTCTTTTTGAGATAGATTCTTACTCTGTAATGCAGACTGGCCTGAAACTCACTATGTAATCCAAATTAGCTTCAAATTCACAGTAATATTGCTTTGTCTTCCCAACTTCTGGCATGACAAGTATAAGCATCATGCCAAGAAACTTTATGACTTTGGTTAAATAAATTTATAAACACCATAAAGGATAATGGTCCTAGGAAATATGGAAGCATACATTTCAGTCATTTCCAAAGTTTATTTTTCTAGGTATTAGCATGGAAGCTTACTAATGCCATAAAATTGTTGAGAATTTTTCCTTCCTCCTTTAAGCTGTTTTTTTTTTAATTTGTTAGGAAATGATGTCATTCTTTGAATATTTGATTTGGAGAATCAATTTCTCCAGTTAATTCATCTGGTCTTGGGCTTTGTGTGTGTGTGTATGTGGCAGTAGTAGGTTATTGGGTTTTTTTTTTCTTTTTAAGATTTATTTTATTTTAACTGTGTGTGTGTGTGTGTGTGTGTGTGTGTGTGTGTGTGTGTGTGTGTGAGTACAGTGACCACAGAAGCGAGAATCGTTCAGTGGATCCCCCTGGAACTAGAGTTACAGATGGTTGTTAAGCACATGTTGCTTCTGGTCATTGAACCTGGGTCCTCTGGAAGAGCAGGAACAAGGACTCTCAATGTTGAACCATCTCTCTGGGCCCTAGAAGATGTCTGTTAAACAGAGAGCAATTAAGGTAAGCCAGTTTCCTCTCCATTGCAAGAATATTTTTATCTTTCTGGGAAAGATGCATAGACATCATGATAAACTTCCATAGTTGTTATAATTTTCTGGTTTCCACTGCCTCATTCTTCAAGAAATGATAGCATATTGAAGTGATAGAGGGCTCTGTTATCTACAGGAGGGCATGTTGGTACACATCTTTAATCCCAACACTCTGGAGGCAAAGGCAGCCATATCTCTTTGATTTCAAGGCCAGTCTGATCTGTAAAGTAAACTTGAGGACAGCCAGGGCTATGTAGAGAGATCCTGCCTCAAAAACAACTTTCCCCAATAAAATGAGAGAACTTGTTTTCACTACAACCAGAAAAGCAGTAACACTGTGTATTATCAAAAACTGTTAACAGAATATTATTAGCAATAACATTTAGTAATATAGTTAGTACGTAATTAAGAGAAGTAAGTTAAATTAACTTCCTACACAATTAAGATGTGTTGCTTCATCAATTTTTCCTCATCAATCCTCACCAACTATAGCCCATTGTTGACTGCCTAAAAGAAATTAGAAATGATGGTACAAAGTACCATTGTTGAAAGCTAGTATAACTTCTTTTAATTCCTGTATTCCTTTTTAAATGAATAAATTTTGATCTTAGGGAGATGGCTTAGGGGTTAAGAATAATGATTGTTCTTCTAGGAAACCCAGGATTGATTCCCAGCACCCATGAGCAGCTAATAACTATCTGTACCTCCAGTTTCAGGTGATCTCATGCCCTCTTCTGGAATCCATGGGCACCCAGCACAAATGTACTGGGTATCTAGCACAGGCACACAGCCAGAAAAAACACCCATACACATAATATAAATTTTGTTTTTATCTCCTCAGATGAGGGGATGAGATGAGAGCTGTACCCAAGCTTTATGAATATATGGCTTGGGCTGAAGCCAGAGTGTTTCTGTCTAACTAACCCTAGGCCTAGGCCTGGAAACTTCTAGCCTCTGTACAATCTAATCTTCTATAAGCCTGGACCATGAAGGCTTCAGCTTCCAGCCTCCATCTGCTAACCTAGGCCTAGAATGTTTTCAGGATTTACTGCTGAATAAGATCACCATTTCTAGTACTTTATGAACTCTAGCTGGCTGGTTCAGCTCAGCTAACCTGGTTCAAAACTCCTCTCCACGCTGACTGATTCAAATTGGCTTATCATATAGGTGTTAGCAAGTAAAACACACACAGCATAAAATGTCAAACCTTATAAAAGTTATTATTGAGAAATAAATCTTCCTTCTTAACATTTTCTAGTTACCAGAAGTTTCTTTGTGCATGTTTGTGTCACACACACATGTTTCGTATAGGAATTGAAGATTCACAAGTGAAGGAAAAATCCTTTTCCTTAAAACAAGATTTTGGTTTTTTTGGTTTTTTTGGTTGTTTTTTTGTTTGTTGGTTGGTTGGTTGGTTTTGTTTTGTTTTGTTTTGTTTTCAGGAGCCCTCACTTCTTGTGATTTACAAAGGCAAACTTTTGGCTAAAGAGCTAGTCACATGCTCTTCGAGAGACTTTCCCAGTTTCTCCCAAGTGTCTCCTACCTACCATTCTCAGGTAAGTTTGGTGTGGGTTATGGGCACCACTATAGCAATGGGTGGAGTGTCTGACATATAGGGTGTTCACTTCCAATTTGATGTTTCTTCTGTTTTGCTTTTAGACAGAACCTCCCCATGTAGCTCAAGACGGCACAGAACTCTGTTGATCCCTCTGCCTCCTGAATGCCAGGTTACAGACATTGTACCCAGCCCCTGATGACTAGTGACTGTAGGTAATCCCTTCTGTTCCTCACACAGGAGCTTCTGTCCCTGTTGAATCTCAAGTGCAAACGTAGGCACCCAGCATGTTTGTGGGTTCATCTTTCTAGGCTTTGAGACTGAAGTTTGAATACTCCTGGGAAAATCAGCTACATCTTCCATCTGCCGGACACTCTTCAATCAGCTACATCTTCCATCTGCCGGACACTCTTCACCTGCCGGGGACACCACAATAAACAGCAAAGTCCCTGGTCTCTGAGACTCCTCTCTACCTTTCCTTCTTAGTTCACATCTGTCACCAACTACTATACAATCCTTGGACATTTGCAGGTCCTCTAGATTTATAGTCTTCTTACTTTGTAAGATTTAACTAAAATCTATTCACATCCCAAACTCATCGCATACCACGTGTCCTTCCCAACATCTCTAGAGAATCTTGGTAGGATATTTATTGCTCCCACTGAATTTCTTTCTCTCTGTTCTTCATTTCACCCAGAACAATTTGTTGTTCCTCTAAAACAGTTTGTTTCAAACAGACAACACCAGAAAACCATTCCCCTCTGAAATACTGCTGACTATGTGTGCATGCTTTACTACTCACTCCTGCTATGAGTGCATGCTTTACTGCTCACTCATGCTATGTGTGCATGCTTTACTGC
>CAJQZJ010035590.1:955685-966395 GCA_907164525.1 Lophiomys imhausi | reverse complement strand
GTGTGCATGCTTTACTGCTCACTCATGCTATGTGTGCATGCTTTACTACTCACTCCTGCTATGTGTGCATGCTTTACTGCTCACTTATGTGTGCTTGCTTTACTGTTCACTCATGTTACGTGTGTGCATGCTTAAGTGCTCACTCGTACAAATGTGCGTGTGCATTATTGCCCACTTCTATTATGCTTGTATGCTTTACTGCTTGTTCCCACTGGGTGAGGATGCTTTACTAACGTACTGGAGCAGTGAGAGATTGGCTTCCAATATGTAACACAATAAAACCCTCAATCCCCTCAAACCAGGCCACAGGCCTCCACACAGAATAGTTCAAAGATTGCGGACTATGGCAAAAAGTTCTCAGGCTCTATCTAATGCTATAGCACAATCTCCTACTAGCTGTGACTCTATTGTTGGGAGAGGCCGTTTGTCATGCCCTGACCATCTCTGCATCCTTGCTGAGTGTGACAAAGCATGCCTTGCTGTTCCCTGACCTTGAGATGTTTCTAAAACTGGTCACATAGAAATTAAGTCACCCAGGTGCCGACCATATATCTCCATGTTGATACAGTCTTTATTGGAAGAACTGGCCTGTTTTCAGTTTGCTTTAACTCTGTTTCTGCACCTTGTAGCGGCACCAAGTCAAGCCAAATGTGGATCATGATTTTCTCCCTGCACATGCTGCTCTCCATGAAGTTCTAAGAGACTGGTTTCCCTGGATATTTGGTTAAGTTACTCTACCTCCCTACACACATTTCCACGAGTGAAAAGAGCCTGAAACTAAGGAATTCCTAACTAATGCCAAGTTCCTCAGTTCTTCTTTCTTATAAATTCACAGCTTCTTGGGTCATCAGGACTGGAGAGATGGTCCAATGATTGAGAGCACTTGCTACACATCATAGAGACCAGAGTGTGAATACCAGCACCAATGTCACCAGCAAAGCTTTCCATAAACACTTGTAACTCCAGCTCTGAGGGATCTGATGTGCTCTTCTGATCTCTGTGTACATGCAGGTGCACACACCAGCTTACACATCCACTGACATTCAGGCAGAGTCACACAAAATATATTTTTTTAATGTACAAATCCTTTGATTCAGCAATTATTTAAGGTAAAGAAAGAAAGCAAAGAGAATTTCATTTTCATCTTCATTTTAACAATATGTGCAGAGAAAACAAACTTAGAAATAGTTAAATGTCTATTGAAAAGCACATTAAAATTTACATGTTGTATAATGTGTTCACATACATTGTTAAATAAAAATGCAAGTTGTAGTGATTTTTTTGGATAAATACCTCACCTTTGTACAAAAAGAAATTGGCAGAAAATCCTTACATGTAAATATTAAAATGTTACAAAAATTTGCACCCAACTGTGAGCATTTCCTGGGTGATATTGAAGGAAGATGCAGAGACAAGTAAATTTTCTGTATATATACTTTAATATTTCTGACATGAAAAGGTGCAGGTCTTAATTGAATAGTAGTTTTTAAGCAGTAGAAGAAATTGTGAAAAAAAATTACCATGAGAGAAAAAATGCTCAGTTTAGAGAAGTTTCAAAAAATATACCTATGAGAAGAAAATACAGTCTCCAGGCTGGAAGCATATAGGCTAAGTGCAGAGCATCACCCCTCCCTCCTCTCCTCCAAATCCAAACCCTGGTCCAAGTCCAGCTCTACAGCAGACCATCACCACTGCTCCCATCTCCAATGGACCACACAGACTTCCCCCTCCTGGCCTCCCTCCTCCTCCTCATTGCTGTATCTAAGCCCCCAACCCCACAGACCATGCTCACCAGGGAAGTAACTAGGTTAACTTGAGATATCGCCTCTCCCTTCATTTCTTCAAGTCCAATCCCCCAGTCTCATTTACAGCTCTGTAGTAGGCCCTTTACTGTACCCTCTCCTCACTCTCTGTCCCCATTCCCAGGGGACTAATCTGATCCTGGTGGATCACCCTAATTTCCTCCCTTCTGTGAACACATACCCAAACCATCCCCATTCCTAAGTGTCTGCTTACAATATTCAGAAATACATTTTACCTGGAACCCTAGCGGCCACAATTTCTTATCAGTCAATACACAGCCACAACACTCTTCTAAGAGACAGAGAGGAAGCAGAAACAAAGAAACAAAATACCCACACAACAAAGACAAGACCATATATAAGCTCCTAGAATTACAGTCTTCCCTATCCCAGATGCTCCCAGGTGTCAGCATAAAAGCACAATCAATAACAACCAGGACAATATGTCTCCTCTAGAGTCCAGCAACCCTACCACAACAGGCCTGGAGTATTCCAATATAGATGAAGTAGAAGAAAACAACTTAAAGCAGCATTTATGAATATGATAGAAGTCCTTAAAGAGGAAATGAACAAATATCTTAAGGAAACCTATAAAAACATGAAGAGGACAAACAGTGGAAGGAAATGAATAAAACCATTAATGCCCCCCCCCCAAAAGTGGAACTAGAACAAAGCAAATTGATGAGGTGATGTTATGAATTCTAAATGTTAATTAATCTGCTCCCAGAAGCCTGCTTGCTGTACATCAAGTACTACTGTGTTACCTTGCTTGTCTCTGATTGGTTAAATAAATTCTGAGGCCTGAGAGTGGGCAAAGACAGAGGTAGGCAGGACTAAGGTGCTCGGACTTTTGAAGCAGAGAGGTTCATGGGTAGAAGAGGCATCCAGAAGAAGAGGAAAGAAGCCAAAGGAGCAGGAAGGAGGACATACACCATGGGTTTGAGAAAAGAACCTCATTGCAAGTGGCCTGGAACATCAGCATAGCATGGAGAAAAACAGCCCAAGGGACGTATGTATATTATATGGGGCTTTATTCAGGGATAGAATTAAGAGCTAGTTTAGATGGGCCAAGATTACACAATCCTGGCCAAGGCTTGTTAAAATCCATCAGGTCTCTGTGTGCTCATTTATAATGGCGGGTTAAGGATTAACACCACCAACTAATTAAATGTAATATAAATACTGGCAAATAATTTAATTAGCCATTTTTCTACAGGAAACCCAAACTAAGAAAATTCTGGAAATGAAAAATTTAGAGTTTGAACAAGAAAAACAGAGGCAAGCCTCAACAACATAACTCAGAAACAGAAGAGAAACTCTTAGGCGTTTAAGATATTATAGAAGAAACTAATACATCTCAAAGAGAATTTCGAATCTAAAACTCCTTATACAAAGCATTCAGGAAATCTTGGACACTATAAAAGACCAAATTTAAGAATAATAGAAATACATGAAGGAGAAGAAACCCAGATCAAAGGACCAGAAAATATTTTCAACAAAATTATAGCAGAAAATTTCCCTAACCTAAGGAAAGAGATGATTTTCAAGGTACAAGAATCATACAAAACATCAAATAGACTAAGCCAGAAAATAAAGTCCTTTGGGCACATAATAATCAAAACTAAATGTACAGAACAAAGAATAAATATTAAAAGCTACAAGGGGAAAAGATCAAGTAACATATAAAGACAGATCCATTAGAATTACACCTGACTTCTCAATGGAGATTCTAAAAGCCAGTTGACCTTAGACAGATATACTGCAGACTCTAAGAGCCCACAGGTGCCAGCCCCAACTACTGTATCCAGCAAGACTTTCAATCACAATGGATGGAGAAAATAAGACATTCCATAATAAAAACTGAATTTAAGTAATATCTATCTACAAATTCAGACACACAGAAGGTACTAGAAGAAAAACTCTAATAGAGGTTAACAATACTCAAGAAATAAATAAACTCAGACCAAAAAATCAAATCAAAAGAGAAGTTCTCTATCTACCTATATATCTATATCTATCTATCTGTCTATCTATCTATCTATCTATCTCTCTTCATCACCCACAGCAACAACAACAAAATGACAGGAATCAGCAAATACTGTTCATTGATAGCTCTCAATATCAATAGTCTCAATTTCCCCATAAAAAGACACAGACCAACAGAAAGGATAAAAATCATCATCCATCCATCCACTACATCCAAGAAACACACCTTAACATCAAAGATAGGCATCACCTCCGGTTGAAAGGATGAAAAAAGATATTCCAAACATATGGGCCCAAGAAGCAAGCTGGTCCAGCCATGTTAATGCCTGACAAAATGGACTTCACACCAAAACTAATCAGAAGAGATAGGGAAGGGCATGATACATCCATCAAAAGAAAAAGTCCACCAAGAGGACATTGCAGTTCTTCACATCTAGGCACCCAAGTTCGTGAAAAAAAAAAAAATCACTACTACTGCTTTAAAAAACATATTGACCCTCATGCATAGTAGGAGACCTCAATATCCCACTCTCACCAATAGACAGGCCATCCAAAGAAAATCCAAACAGAGAAATGCTGGAAAATAGACATTATAAACCAAATGGAAAAACATATAAACAGAAAAATTCACCCAAACACAGAAGAATATTCCTTTTTCTGAGCACCTCATGGAACTTTCTCCAAAACAAATCAAGTCTTAACAGTTACAAGAAAGTTAACATAACATAACTCCCTGCATATGGTCAGACTAATAGAAAGCTTACAAACTTACAAATTCATAGAAAATGAACAAATCTTTATTGAATGAAAAAATGGGTCAAGAAAAAAGTTAAAAACTTTATAGAACTAATGAAAATGAATATCCAACATACACAAACTTATGGGACACAATGAAGATGGTTCTAAAAGACAAGTTCATAACACTAAATGCCTGCATAAAACAATTGAAGAAATATCATACTAGTAAGTTAACAACACACATGATAGCTTTAGAACAAAAAGAAGAAACCACAACCAAAAGGAGTATACTACAAGAAATACTCAAACTCAGGACTGAAATCAATAAAATAGAAACAAAGAGTTAGTTTTTAAGAAAAATCAATAAGATTGATAGACACATCCAAGATAACTAAAAGGTGGACAGAGAATACCCAAATTAACAAAATTAGAAATGAGCACAGGACATAACAGGCATAAGAAATCCAGAGAATCATAAGAACATATCTGTACTCCACCAATTTGGAAAATCTAAAAGAAATGAAAAATTTTCTCAATACATGCCACTTACCAAAATTAAATCAAGATCAAATAAGCAATTTAAACAGACCTATAACCCCTAGTGAAATAGAAGCAGTCATTTAAAGTCTACCAACCAATCAAAGCCCAAAGCCAGATGGTTTTAGCACAAAATTCTACCACATTTTCAAAAAAAAAAGAGCTAATGCCAACACTCCTCAAATTATTCCACAACACAGAAACAGAGGAGACATTGTTCAAATCATTCTACAAGGCCACAGTTACCCTGATATTCAAACAACATAAAGATCCAACAAAGAAAGAATTACAGACTAATTTCCCTTATGAAAACAGATGCACGAACTCTCAATAAAATACTTGCAAACCAAATCCAAGAACACATCAGAAACTCCTCCACTATGATCAAGTAGGCTTCATTGCAGAGATGCAGGGATGGTTTGCCATATGTAAATTAATAAATGTAATCCACCATATAGACAAATAACATAAAAAAACACATTATCATATCATCAGATTCAGAAAAGACCTTTGAGAAAAACCAAAACCCCTTCCTGATAAAAGTTCTGGTGAGATCAGGGATACAGGAGACATACTTCAGTGTAACAAAGGCAGTTTACAGCAAGCTCATAATCAGCATTGAGTTAAATGGAGAGAAACGCAAAGCTATTCCACTAAAATCAGGAACAAGACATGGTTATCTGTTTTTACCATGCCTGTTCAATATAGTACTTGAAGTCTTAGCTAGAACAATAAGACAACTAAAGGCGATCAAGTATATACAAATGGAAAAGAAACAATCAAAGTATCTTTATTTCCAGTTGATATGATATAAGTGACCCTAAAAATTCCACAGGAAAACTCCTACAGCTGATAAACATCTTCATCCAAGCAGTTGGATACAAAATTAACTCACAAAATTAGTGGCCCTCCTGTGCATAAATGACAAACTGACTGACATAGGACCACATGAAACTGAAAAGCTTCTGCATGGAAAAACACAAAGTGGAAACCTACAGAGTGGGAAAAGATTTTACCAACTACTTATTCAATACAGGACTAATATCCAAAATATATAAAGAACTCAAAAAACTATATATCAAGAAAACAAATAACCCAGTTTAAAAATGATGTACAGATCTAAACAGAATTCAAAAAAAAAAAGAGGAAACTCAAATGGCTGAGAAACACTTAAACGTTCAACATCTTAGGCATGAGGGAAAAATCGAAACTACTTTGAGATTTCATCTTACATCCATCAGAATGGCTAAGATCAATGAAGCAACAGCTCATATGGAATAAGGGGAACACTCCTCTATTGCTAGGGAATGCAAACTTGTATAGCCACTATGGAAATCAGTGCAATGTGGCAGTTTCTCAGAAAGATGGAAATCAATCTGCCTCAAGATCCAGCTATATCACTCTTGGGCATAGACCCAAAGTACATTTCATTTTACCACAGCAACACTTGCTCAACCATGTTCATTGCTGCTGTCTTCATAATAACGAGAAATTGAAAAAAAATCTAGATACCCCTCAACACAAAAAATGGATAAATAAAATGTAATACATTTATGAAAGGGAGTATTAGTCAGGTTGTTTAAAAAATGACATGAAATTCACAGGTGAATGGTGAAAGTAGAAAAAAATCATTCTGAGTAAGGTATCACAAACACTGAAGGACAAGTATCGTATATATTCACTAAAATGTGGAAACTATCTGTTAAATAGATGAAAAACATTCTACAATCTACAGAATCACAGAGGTTAGGTATAAAGTAAAGGACTATGTGGAACAGATAGATCTCATTAGGAAAAGGAAATAGAATAGGTAATTATGGATGAATTGGGTGGAGCTGGAACAGGAAGATAATGTGAGGAGAGGGAGGGAAGAGGAAAAGGAGGAATGGAATGCAGGGAGAGACAGTTGAAATTAAGGGTCATTTGAGAGGTAGTATGGAAACCTAATACAGTAGATCCTTCCTAAAATATATACATAGAAGAGGGAGATCAAAATGAAATTGCCAAGTAATGGGGTGAGACAGAGTCCCAACTGTCCATCACTTATCAGAATCACAGAGGTTAGGTATAGAGTAAGGGACTATAAGGAAATGAAGCTTTCAGTATTCTGACTGGGTTACTTTATTTGAGTTGTTGGCCTAAGAGTTTCCATGAAAATTCCCAAACAACAAGCTGTTGCCAAGACTACAAGTTGCTTTCCACACACTGACAGCAAGACTCCATTGCTGAAAACAACACCTACACAACTCATTGAATATGGAGAAGTCAACCTGGTGCCACATAAAGCCTTCACCCCTGTGTTCTAGTGTCTTTGTGTTCTGTGGCTGGTTTTGTGTGTCAACCTGACACAAGCTAGGGTCATCAGAGAGAAGTATCCTCCATTGAAAAAGTGCTTCCACAAGATCAAACTGTAAAGCATTTTCTCAATTAGTGATCAATGAAGGAGGGCCCAGCCTATTGTGTGTAGTACCATCCCTGGGCTGGTAGTCCTAGGCTCCAAAAAAAAAAAAAAAAAGCAAACTGAGCAAGCCATGTGAAGCAAGCCAGTAAGCAGCACCCCTCCAGCTCCTGCCTCCAGGATCCTGCCCTGTTTGAGTTCCTGTCCTGACTTCCTTCAATGATGAACAGAGCTATGGAAGCGTAAGCTGAATAAACCCTTTCTTTCCCCAACTTGATTTTTGGTCATGTGTTTCATTGCAGCAATAGAAACCCTAACTAAGACAGTTTGTCATACGAAGGTACTCTGTACACTACCAAAAGAGAAATGTAAACACCAAGCCAGTCACGAAACCTTTTGATCTACAGTGGTGTCTTGCCAGGAAGATATGCTAGGGCAATGTTGGCACAAAACTGGGAGTAACCAACCAGTGTCTGATTTGTCTTAATATCCACCCCACAAGGTAAAACCCATACCTGAAACTGCTTAAGTGTCCAAGAACCAGAAACTAGATAGTCCAAGCACCTAGGGTAAAAAAACAAATAATACTATTTTTTTAATGCAGCAATAAATGACATTCTGCTATACTCATAAATCTATACTTTACTCAGCCATCATCATAGAAGCTTCCTCCTGCAGCAAATGGGAAAAAATACAGAGACCCACAGACAAACATTATACAGAGAATGAGAGACATTGGAACATGTAACCCTAAATGAGATGCCCCTATCCTCTCTAGGCTCAGGGAAGTCCTCAGAAGAGGGAGCAGAAAGAGAGAGTGTAAGAGCCGGAGAAGATGGAGAACACCAAGAAAATAAAGCCCTCTAAATCCTCAGGAGCAGCACACATATGAACTGAGCCACTAACAGACACTGAGGCAGCCTGAACAGGTGTGCACTAACTATGTATTATGACTTCCAGTTGGATGTTTTTATGGGTTTCCTGTGTGTGTGAACAAGTGGGTCACTGAATCTTGTGACTTCTTTTGGGCTCTTCTCCTTTTGTTTCTTTGTCATGTACAACGCTGACGTGATAGTTTTCATTTTATCTTACTATATTTTATTTGTTATATTTTATTATTATCCCTAGAAACCTGTTTGTTTCCTAATGAGAAACAGAAAGGGAGTGGATCTGGAGGGGAGGGGGGAAGAAACTGAGAAGAGTTGAAGGAGGGAAAAATATAATCAGAGTATATTACATGAGAAAAAAATCTATTTTTAATAAAACCTAAAGAAAAAATTGTCCAGCTGGAGAGATGGACCATTGGATCAATTTGCTTACTTCTGTGACTGATCACCTGAGTTCATTTCATGGAACCCACATGATTAAAGGAGAGAACTCTACATTTGTCTTCTGACCTCCATATATGTGCCACAGCATACATGTTTACACAGACACATAAATAAATGTTTTCCATTTGCCTTTCCAATCTTTATTTTTATTTTATGTGTACAAGTGTTTTGCGTGCATGTATGTCTGTATACCATTTGGGTGCAGTACACAGAGGCCAGAAGAAGGCATTGAATCCCCTAAGACCTGAGTTAGAGATGATGGTGTGTTGTAGTAAATATTAATAATTACAAATTAATATATATAGTTATAAAGGCAGCAGAGCTATCCCTGAACCCGCCACTCATAAATAAATATACACAGAAACCTGTTGGATTTTAATATTGTCTTGTAGAAAGGGGGCTAGGCAGATCCTCTCTCTCTAAGATAACCCCACAGCTAAAACCCCCATATATACTTGCATACGTTCCATGGGCTGTTTTTCTCCATTCTATCCCAATGTTCCAGGCCATCTAACCCATGAGGTCTCTCCTTCTTCCTCCTCCTTTCCCATCTCTCATCCTCCTCTCTGCCTTCTTTCCTCCCAAACCAGAGAACCTTTGCCCCATCTCTCTTCTTCGTCTAGCCCAGGCTATAAACTGCCCTTTTTAACCAATCATAGATGACTTAGCAGGTGAGGTTACACAGCATCATATTTGCATCACATACAGAAAGGAAGACAAGGGGCAAGCAATTAACATTTGAATACAAGCCTTTCAGATCATCCTAACAATGGTGAGCCTGGGACCACTGGAAGTGCAACCTACATTCTTAGATGCTGAGCCATCTTTCCAGTCCCTAAATAAGTAAATGTAAAAGCTTACAGGACAGGCGTGGGAAGGCACTCCTTTAATACCAGTGCTGGGAAGGCAGAGACAAGTGGAAATCTATGTGTTCAATGACAGCTCAGTGTACACAGTGAATTCCAGGGCAGCCAAAACTACATAGAGACCCTTTAAAAAAAGATTTATCTTTTTTTGCCTGCTTTCTACTACCTGCATGGTGCACCTGTAGTGAAAGCCATGCTATACAGTGATGGGGAAAGGGGGCTATGTTAGAATTCTCAGGAACAGAACTCACAGAATATATATTTCAAAGGGCATTTGTTGGATTGGTTAGCAAAATACCAACTGGATAGTCCAACAATGGCCATCTGCAAGCTGGAGAGGCTGAGTATCCAGGAGCTGCTCCCTCCAACCTGAGACTGGAAGCCTTGGCATTCCCAAGCTGGTGCTGAAAGCCTGGAGATTCCTGCGGAGTCTCTAGTCTTCAGTCAACACCAGAGGCTGAAGAATCTGGGTTCTGATATCATCAAAGAACCACATCATCAATGGTGGTGGTGGCACCAGGACAGATTCACTCACAAGCATGGAGCAGAGGCTCACAGGCAAAAAGCAACAGCTTTTTCCTTTGTACTTCCTTATATCTGAGCTACCATCAAAGGGTGTTGCCTACTCTGGGAGACAATCTTCCTCCTTCAGTTAATACTTCTATGAAATATCTAACTAAGTTTACAACCAAGATTAGCCATGGCACAGAGGTTCCTGAAATAAATCACTAATGTCGTGGCACGTATTCAAGAACTAAGATTAGATCTTGACTCTGAGACCCCATTTTCAAAAGGCACTTTTGTCACGGGAGTAGATTTCCTTTTTGTGTCTAAGAACCTTTGTCTTCCTCTCTCTCTTTCTCTCTCTCCCTCTCTCTCTCTTTCTCCCTCTCCCCCTCCCTCCCTCCCTCCCTCCCTCTCTCTCTCTCTCTCTCTCTCTCTCTCTCTCTCTCTCTGGATTATAGAGTATCTGGACTGGATTACAGAGTATCTGGACTGGATTATAGAGTATCTGGACTGGATTATAGAGTATCTGGACTGGATTACAGAGT
>CAJQZJ010035590.1:943769-955675 GCA_907164525.1 Lophiomys imhausi | reverse complement strand
GATTATAGAGTATCTGGACTGGATTACAGAGTATCTGGACTGGATTACATCCCAAAGGAGTACAAGTATGGAGAGATCCAGGCTGTGTTGACAGTGACCATCATCGACAGAATAACAAGATCTAGGAAAGGAGAAGAATGATTGGAGTGTGAGAGAGGCTCAGAGTGACAAGGGAACTGAATGGACTAGGTTATCAACCCAAGAAACAGAGGGTCAAAAAGGGAACTCAGTTGCTGACTTAATACTGCATCATTCTGCTTTTCTTCTGGTTGAGAAAGACTGGACACAGGATATGTCCTTAAAATTTCAGAGTCAAGAAGGATAAGCCTGGGGTTCCCAAGGATGAAGGTTTTGGGGGGACACTAAACATAAGTAAATGTGTGTATAATTTTAATGATTTTATTTATATTTATTTTATGTGCATGAGTGTTCATCTGCATGTATAAATGTGTACCATGTGTGTGTCTGTGCCCACCAAGGTCAGAAGATGGTACCACATACTCTGGAAGTGAAGTTACAAATAGTTGTGAGTCTGCATGTACATGCTGGGACTCACACCCAGGTCCACTGCAAGAGCAACAAGTGTTCTCAGCCATGGAGCCACCTCTCTAGCCCCATATATACACTTTAATATATTTTTCACCAACTGTTTGAGGGTAAGAAATAAGAATATCACTTCTAAAATAATTTGTTTGGGGGATGGAGCAATGGCTTAGCAGTTAAGACTGCAGAGGACTGAATTCCATTTCCAGCAGCACTGAAGTCTTGTATCTCCATCTCCAGGGAATCTGACACTCTCACTGGTCTCCTTGAGGGTCTGCACTCACACAGACACACAGACTCACATGATTGTTAAAAATAAAATAATTAAATGAATTGTGTTTTATTTGGCTTTTGGTTTCCTAAGACACAGTCTTGTTATTTAGCCCAGGCTGGCCTCAAACTTGCAATCCACATACTTCTGCCCCTTTAGTGTTGCCACTCACCCAACAAGATCCTGGAAGTATTTCTAGGTGGTTGCTCTCCCATCAATTAGTCTTTTCTCCTTAAATCCAGACTGACTTTTGATGTGACAACAATCAATGGGAGACAGGTCTCCAATATTACATATCCAACCAACTAGCATACATTTGGTTAATCTTTTCTAAATGAAACATTAACGATGATGGGGGAGCTCTAGGCTCAAGCAGGGGAAAATGAGGCATGCATCTGAGTCAGCAGGGGACTTTGGGTGACTGGTCTGTCTCCTCCTGTGACTGAGCCATCCCAGGATGCATTTGGCCCACTTCAAGAATTGATGAGGCAAAGCAAATGAGCTATTTAATGCCTAAACTTCTGCACCCCAACTTCCATGCAGCATTTTAAAGCAGCCCAGATGACCATGAGAAGATTAAAAACTCCTCTCCACCTCCATGACAATGCTGCCTTCCAGAAGTGAGAGAGGGTTCAGAATTGGTTGGGAGTTCAGAATTGCTGCCAGGGCCTCTGACTCTCTCCTGTGTGGGTTAGGCAATCCAGCACACACCTCCACTGCCCTGGCAAGAAATTCTAACTCCCACCAGAATGGAAAGAAGCCAGAGAAAGTCAAAATGCTCTTCAAACAGGAGCTCATTAGGAAAACTCTATGGGAGTGAGAGAAACAGAGTGAGTGCCTAGGCACACTTGGCAGTGATTCAATGAGAGAGGAACTACTCCTGCTGGAGCAGTTGGGTTGGAGCCCCAGGGATTTGGGTGGAGGTGAAGAGAGCTGTACTTACCAAGAATACACAGACATGTGTGCTGAAACACTACTTATGTGTACACACTATTTATGTACCCCATAAATACCCGTGATTATTATGTGTGATTATTAAGAATTAATTTAAAAATTTTTTGTTCAAATGTTTGAGATTCAAACATTACCTATTCTGATCGGGTCATTTTGCCATATATACAGAAATGTGTACAATTAAAATAACCAATCTATAAAGTACTCTGAAACTCAGATGTTAAAACGAATTTTTAAAAATTTTACATGGTCCAGAATGCAAACTCCCTCTTAGAAACTCTGGTTCCTTGGTCCTTGCATATCTGAAACCCATGAACAAGAAAATGCCCAGTAGGTGGCAGGAGATAACTAGACTGAAGGCATACCCTCTCTCCCCATCTTTGGTGGGATTTCACTTAGTTATTAATGAATGCCTCCTCGTGGGAGAAAGGGCATCCAGTTAGTTTGTGTATTTCCAGCGTCTTGGGCAAGGTCTGGTACATGGTGAGTATATTTGTTGACTGGTTGAAGGAATCAAAGAATAAATGAAGGACTAGCTCATCTAAACTAGAAAAGTCATCACTTGAAATGATAATGTCTTTTTCATATCTTATCAGTAGCATTGTCATTTTACCTAGTTTTAGCTGAAAATTGCAGATTATTTATGTTTCCATACAAGTATATGTTGTAGTGAGCATGGCCCTCATGTGTCTCATCCTACTTTTCTTAACCCCTCTTCTCTCTTGTTAGTTCCCTTGTTCCCTATAAAGTTTCACTTCTACTTTCCTATCATACACACATGATTTCATCCTTAGACAGTGTCTCACAGTGTAGCTCCAGCTGGCCCTGAACTCACAGAGATCCGCCTGCCTCTGCCTCCAAAGTGCTGGGATTAAAGACATGCAGCACCACACCCAGTTAAATGATGTTTTATCCCGTGGGTCTATACAAAAATCTAGGAACTGCAAATGAGAAGATATGATATTTGCTTCTCTAGGACTGGTTTAATTCGCATTATATGGTCATCTCTACTTGCATCCATTTTGTTTTAAACAACATGACTTCATTCCTTTCTATGGCCAAAATACAACACAACACAACTCCATTATAGGAACTGAAAAGACAGCTCAGAAGTTAAAGGTATTTGCTCCTCTTACAGAGAATTCAGGTTCAGTTTCTAACACCCACTACAGCTGTAGGGCACCCAATGCTTTCAGCTGAGCTTTGGGCACCTGTGCACATGTATGTTCCTGTATATACAGGCAGACACTGACACATGTTTTTCAAGTTCATATATATCTGCATGTATATATATACATATATATATGAATCACCACTGTTATTTATTTTCAAATATGTATATATATGAATTTGTAACATTATATGTGTGTATATACATATATCACATTTCTTTATCCATTCCTCTTTTGTGGCACACCTAGATTGGCTCTAGACCTTAGCTATTGTATGCAGTACTTCAATAAGCATTGATGGGCACGTGTCTCTGTGATATGTTGACTTGGAGTCCCTCAGGAGTAAGTGGATCAGCTGGGTCATACAGGGTCATACATTTTCAACTTTTTTAGAAACTACAAAACTCACTTCCACAGTGTCAGGGCTAATTACAATTTCACCAGCAGTGTCTAGATGTATCTTTTACAAAGCTGATATTACTCTGATACCAGAACCAAATAGAAAACAACAATAACCAAAAAAAAAAAATCAAAGACTAACCTCCCTGATAAATATAGATAAATTTTATTCAATAAAATACCTACAAACTGATTTGAAGGTCACATCAAGAAGATCATTCACAGTGATCAAGTTGGCTTTATTCCAAAAAAGCAGTGGCTGACCTAACTGTGCTCCCACCTGCAGGGTACGAGGGTTTCTTTCCTTTTCCCAACATCTGTGCCAGCACTTATAATGATTTATTTTCTTAGTGACTGCCATTCTGACTGGGGTAAGATGAGCTCTCAGTGTAGCTTTGAATTTTATTTGTTTGTTTTGTTTTGCAGTAATGAGAACTGAATTTAGGCCCTTACATGCTGGGCAACTGTTCTACCTCTGACCTATATCTCAAGTCCTTTAAAAAAAAAAAAAGTTTTTACTTTTATTTTGAGACGTATCTTTTTCATTTTCCAAGCTGAGTTTGAGCTCACTGTGTATCCCAGGCTGCCTTGAATTTGTACTTCTCAGAGAACCCACACTACAGGCTGTTTTCAGTGTAGATTTGTTCTCCACTTAGCTAAAATTTTCCTATCCACTTTAGAGACTTTCAGAAGTTTATTAGAATCAGACAACATATATGTATGCTAACTAAAAAAGAATTAAAGACTGACAGTGGCTAAAATAACAGCTGAAATACAGGGTTTCAAAGAAATCAGCATTCATAAGGAAGGTATTTTGCATTTGGAAATAAACATTTGATCTTTGAGTAATTGTATATTTTTGAGCTGATTTAAATGTGAGAGCAGTTTATTTCAGACAGGGGTGGTGGCCTTTGATCCCACGACTTGGGAGGCAGAGGCAAGCTTGGTACTCAGTTTTAGACCAGCTAAAGTAGTCTCAAACAAACAATAGCTCGTTTAACTGTCCCTCCTGAAAAATGGTCTGGTATAATGACGTGTGTTTGTTTGTTTGTTTGCTTATAATTCTCACTTAATAATAATTTGAGATGATAAAAATAAAGAAGAAACAAAATGAGCCAATTTGTAGCAAAGCCCTGGGTTACACTGATGACTTTTTATTGTGTTTGAGATGGTCAGAGTCCTCATGCCTTGTTTATCTGGGTAAACAGAATGTCACACATGCTATCAATGAGCCTTCTGTCTCATGTGTCAGAATGAAAGGTGATCGACTCTCCCTACACACTCATGGCAAGATCTCTGCTAATGAAATAATACCATTGGCAATGCAGATTTGGGGCAGGTGAGGTGAATTGTATGGCTAAGAGTTCTTTGAGGGCAGCAACATTGTCTTAAATATTTCATATTTCCAGCACCACACCCAGTGTATGACATATATTGAGGGCTCAATAAATATTTACTGAATGTGTAGAGACTATCGAGACATATCTCAGTGAACAATGGTACTTGAATCACAGCCACATTCTTAGCAGAAGAATAGGAGCTAGCTCAGATCATGGGAGCTCATAAGAATGGGATCAGAATCAAAGAAATTAGCATCATGTAGAGATAGTTACACCCTTCATTGTCATGCTTATCTGAGGAACTCCTGTCCTCACCCTGTTCAACTGTGGTAACCTAGCCATCTTACTTTCTGTGACTACACTTAACCGAAGGAAGGCAACTCTGACTGAAGTCCTTTAAACGTGAGGGCAAGCATTCAGATTTACCATTAGTCTCCCTAACTCTAGAGGGCACTATATCTTTAACACCAGTTTCTTTAAAAAAAAAAAAAATTGCTTATTTTTATCTAAGTGGGTGTATCAATGCCCACTTATCTAGAAGTATATGACACATGTTCAGGTGCCATGGAGGTTAGAAGAAGGGGTCAGATGCCCTGGAACTGGAGTTACAGTTGTAACTCATGAGCCACCAGATGTGGAGGAAAGAGACAACTCCCAAAGTTGTACTCTGACGTCCACAGATGCACCATGGTACACACGTACCTATGCACCATGGTACACACATACCTGCGCATATACATTAATAATAACAACAACACAATAATAATGCTACCGACAATAATAAATTTATAATTTTTGTTTTTTTAAGTGTATGTGAGCATGTGTGCATGCATATGTGTGTATGTAGGTAGGTATGTATATGTGAGTACAGCTGCCCACAGAGGCCAGAGGAGTTGGATGCTCCTGAAACTGGAGATACAGGTGGTTGTGAACCGCCCAATGTGGTCACTGGGAATGGAACTCAGGTCCTCTGGAAGAACAGTATAGCTCTTAACCACTAAGCCCTCACCACCATGCCTTCCCTCCTGTAATGGACTGTACTGTCAAACCAAAACAATCTCTTTCTTCATTGAGTTGCTTTTTAAAGGCATTTTGTTAGAACAACAAGAAAAATAATTATATACTAATTTTGTAAATAGACTTCTTTTTTTTTTTCCTTATAGATGACTCAAGTTGGATATCCATCATTTAAAAGCCCTACTTAGGGGCCAGTGAGATGGATCAACAGATAAAGGTGCTTGCTGCCAAGACTGATGAACTGAGTTCAATCCTCTGGATGCACATGGTAGAAGGAGAGGACCTACTTCTTCCAGTTGACCCCTGACCCCTACTCATCCACTGTGGCACACATGGTCCCTCAAAATAAATAAATGGAATTTTTGAAAAACCCTACCTTAAGCTTTTTTCATTGTACCACATTTCCCCATCCTCTGTACAGATAGGAAAAGACTTAACCCACTGCCAAGCCACCCTACTTCTTAAACTTCCTCCCACATATATCTGGTTGGCTTCAGCAAGCACTGGCCTCCACATCACGGTAGCATTTTCTTCACTATAGTCCCAAACTCCAGTCCCATGTCTTATAAATATCTTCTAATTACTATCAAAAAGTTGTTACACTCTGGCTAGATGTGTTCAGCAACCTTCTCTTCAGGAACCTTCAGCGGGTCCAGAGGATTCAAGAACAAACTCAAGCAGCTTCAAACACTCCACGACGTGGCATTTCCTTTCCTTTCTACCCTATCTCCCCCACCATATCCTTCAGTCAAGCATGACCGTCCACTGTTGCTGTGCCCTGCCCTCTCCAGCCTCCAGCCTGCACTGTCCTCCTGCCTACCAGAGACAAAAACTCTACCTCTCCTTAAAATGTTACCTTTTCCATAAACTTAAAGTTCTTTTAAACAGCCAAAAGCAGCCTTTTCTCTGCATCTGCAGCACTTTGTGTCCCCCATCCCACCTCCCAGAAAAACATTTCCTTCTTAATAAATGTTTTCAGAAAAGTCACTTCTCCTTTGGGCTTTCAAGCTCCTTGAGGACTGGAACTCTTCTGTATTACACACGGATAATGGGCATGGCCTGGCATGTTTTCACCAAACAGCTGCTTAATTGATCTAGATGTGGCATGTGGGCTTGTGAAGACACTTGGTTTCTCCTCTTAATTGTTTTAAAATGTAATTCAACATCAAACTTAATGTTTCCCATGGAATTTGTGATTCATCTATTACGAGAATTTATGTGCTTATCAGGTTTTCTAGTCTGTAATTCTCATGACTTTCCTCTTAGATGAGTCCTAGCTGAACATAGATTCTGTAAGGCACTGAATGTCTGAGCTATTTCATTAGGCAACAAAAATGCTTTTCAGTATAGCTCCCTTCTTTTCCTATCCTTCTTCTTTCTTTTTCTCCTTTCCTTCCTCTCTTCCTCCCTCTCTCCCTTCTTTCATCCTTCCCCCTTTCTTCCTCTCTCCCTTCTTTCTCCCTTCATCTCATCCTTTCTTCTTCCTTCCTCCTCTCCCTCCCTCCCTTCTTCAACCTTTCTTTTCTCCCTTCCTCCTTCTTCCATTCCTTCTTTCACTCTGCCCTTCTTTCTTTGTGACTCTCAGAATGCAAGCCACGACTTGGCTGTAATTATAGGTGGCAAACCTAAGTCAGCTTTTATTTGCAGCCTTTTGCCAAGTCAGCAATTGCTTCCTCTCTGCTGTGTGACTGTGCCTGAGCCACCGTGAGTCACCTCATCTGTTGCCATCAAAATGGGACACCTGATTGCATCTGCCTCTCTCTCTGGTACAAATAAACCTTCAATGGAGCTCCTCTCCTTTCCCAAGTCACCAGCTTGTCAGGTATTTTCAGTCTGCAATGGTACGAATAAATGAGTTTTGAACTCTAAGCAGTGTCTACCTGAGGGGAAGAAGCCACAGAAGAGAAAACCCAGGTAGATAGATTGGATGCTGACTTTCATGCACGGGGTTGCAGCTCAGGAAAGGAGATAAGGATGAGGTTGAAGGGAAACAAGTTAAGGAATTTTAAAAGGAAACTCAAGAGAACTTAATATTTGCTTACATATAAACAAAAAGAGGGGATAAAGCACCATGCCTTTCACATAGTAGGTAGTTAGTGTTTTTTAAATAGGGCTTGCTTTCTTATAAGTGAAAATCAGTAAGAATAAAACATTGCTTTGAAAGGACCAGTGTAATTTTTAAGGCTATAGAATGAATAATTTAAGTCATCTAGCTGAAACTAAGTCCCTATCTGCATGCAATTTTACATAAACTGGGTCTTTAAACGCCTTTGGCTCTAAGTGTTTGTAGTGTGAGCCAATATTAAAACTTGTGCAAATGGAAATGTTCATTTTCAACCATAGACTTCTGGTTTTTAAGCGAGCCAGAGTCATTCAGCTGGCTCCGGTTTCTCTGAGATAGCATAGTTAAGAATTGAAACAAACCTGATCGACTGGATTATGAGCTTTGTTGGCCAAGGGCACTGGGCAGATGTTAAGAGAGCCGCAGAGCCAACGACTATATAGACAACTGATCCAACACACAGGACTAAGCAATGGGGTGTTGGGTGCAGAATTTCATCAGACTTGCAGCCAGAGCAACCTGAGTTTGAATTATGCCTCTCTTGTCTGGACTCTCAACAAATTCCTGGATCCCTCTGTGGTTCTGTGACTCTACTTCTCTCAGATATGGCTTCTTGTGAAACAACAACAAAGTTTTACTAACAACTAAATTGAAAGTGTATGAAAGTATCTGATATTCTACAAAGTGTTGTGCAAATGTAAGTAAGAAGGTACTATGGATGTTTGGTTGTGGACTGATTAACAAGAAATGTGTTAGCATTAGGTTTAGACAAATGATTTCTATTACCAGACTTTGGGAGGAGAGGAATAATATGCAGTTTATGTGCAGACAGAGTGAGCTCTCCCATTACTACAACTCTAATTTCAGGGATTATTGATGGCATATCATCTGACATGAGTATTTTTTGCTACACAGATATGAGCCAAGCATGGTGGCCAATGACTCACTAACTACATATTTAATTCTCCATAATCTAGGAGTTTAGTCATTTAGTCTTTAGCCTTTCAGAATCTTTAGGTCAGGAGCAGACCACTGCTCCCACTCCTCAGAGTTAAACTTTACACCTTCCTATCTAATGGAAACCTGCATGATGAACAGGTATAGGGACTAAACAAACCTGACATCCCTTCTAAAAACAGAAAAACAAGTATAAATGAAACAACAACAAAAAAGGAGTCTTTGGGAGCAAAGGAGTAAATGAATGGATTGTGAACTGGAGAGGGCCCAATATTATTTTAACACTTCTAAAGAGGCTCAAGGCAAGAGGAAGCAACCTACTTAGCTCGGTTAAACCAGATGACTAGAAGGGTCAAGGTCTCTGGGACATTTTTACTTTTGGAACCTGACCAGACTTAACAAAACCTGCAAAACCACAAGCCCCAGCAGCAAAGACAGTGTAGTTAATGTGATGATGGACGGAGCTAACACATGGCTAAATGGGATCTTCCTAACACTATAGCATCTCTAAAGTTCTGCAGCCTGTTCATGTAAAGGGATCTGTGTTCAAAGATTATGGGCAAACTATAATGGTAAGAAATATATATTTGAGGCTGAGGACAGGGCTCAGTCAGTAAATCTACAAGCATGAGGCTTGAGATTGAAATCCTCACTCCACACATAAAAAAATCTTGGCATGCTCCCATGTGTCTGTAACCTTAAGGGCAGGAAACCAGAACAAGCAGGTTCCAGAGCTCACAGACAAGCCAGCTACATATGGCCTTTGAGTTTTCCAAACATCCCCTTCCTATGGTGCTTGATTTGTTGCTGTTGTTGTTTGTTTGTTTGCTTGCTTGCTTGCTTGCTTGCTTGCTTGGTTTTCGAGACAGGATTTCTCTGTGTATCCATGGTTGTCCTGGACTCACTCTATAGACCAGGCTGGCCTCAAACTCACAGAGATCTGCCTGCCTCTGTCTCCCAGGTGCTGGGATTAAAGGCATTCACCAACATGCCCTGCTAGTGGATGATTTTTTTTATTCATTCACTCTTTGTCCTTCTAGAACTTCTTCACTAGTCCTTCTCTCCATATATTATCCTTCTCCTTTTATTCCCACCTTGTCTGTGCTTTTCCAAAACTGATCCTACCCCAGTCATAGATGTAAGATTAATATGTGTAACACATCCCACTTGTTCCTCTCCCACTGCAGCAGGAGGAGTTCTTTAACAGACAGGACTATGCCCATCCTGTTCAAGGTGAGTGCTGTACAGAACATACTAGGAATTGCATAAATAGCTATGACCTGACCTACAGGACTAACAAAGCATCTCCTTGTAGTCTGCCTGTCCCCGCTACTACAGGTTACCCTATCTCTGAACCTCAGCTATGATGTTTTGCAGGCAATGGTGTGATCACACTAATTAGGTGGTTGTTGATTCTCCTGGCAAAACTCCAGAGGAATCCTTTCATAAAAAGTAAAATATGAGCTGGGCATGGTGGCACACACCTTTAATCCCAGCACTCAGGAGGCAGAGGCAGGCGGATCTCTGAGTTCAAGACCAGCCTGCTCTACAGAGTGAGTTCCAGGACAGCCAGGGATACACAGAGAAAACCTGTCTCAAAAAAAAAAAAAAAAAAAAAAAAACTAAAGAAAAAAGTGAAACCCCAGAAGTAGAAGGGGGGCAGGGAGTGTGTTAAGCAAAATTGGAACACATGTCTTTGGTAGACAATCAGATAATGTTATTTGCCTAAAATGGTCCTTCCAAAAGAGTTTGGAATTAGAAGTGGAGAACTCAGAAAACATAAAGCCAGAGTAGGGAGTGGTTAGATTACAGGATATTTGGTATTTTGACTGTATCCACCTGATTAGTGGATAATGGAAATAAATAGTTAACAGTAAAAACTCATGTGTAAAACAAAGCAAGACAAGTTTCTAGCTATACCCCAGAGGACCAGTTAAACCTCACAAGGGGCCATGATAAGAGGAACAAAGAAACAAAAATAATGAATGTTTGCCCCAAAGAGGAAACAAATGAAACACTGTTTCCTATAAAATGAACAGATCAATGAAAGCACAAAGCAAGAAGAAATAAAACAAATAGAGTGATCAAGCAGGCCTCTTTGGAACTGAAGGCAACTGGTGCCTTAGCAGGAAATACAAGGAACCACTGGGACATAAGTGAGTAAAGATTGCCAGGCATGGTGGTGCACACCTTTAATTCCAGCACTCAGGAGGCAGAAGCAGTGGATCTCTGAGAGTTCGAGGCCAGCCTGGTCTACAGAGCTAGTTTAGGACAGCCAGGGCTCTGTTACACAGAGAAACCCTTGAGAGAGAGAGACAGAGAGAGAGAGAGAGAGAGAGAGAGAGAGAGAGAGAGAGAGAGAGAAGAGCATGCTTCCATCAGCTTAGTGACAAGAAGGAAGTGGGTGTGAAGAACAGGGGCCTGGCTTCAATATCGTTGCCCAAGACAAAGCAGAGTACCTCAGTCATGTGACAATGCTTTTCATTTCCTAGAAGACAGAGGACCCGAGTAAGTGGTATTTGCTTGTCATTACACAGAATAAGAAGCCTAATTTCAAAACCTGGTTCTTGATAACCTATTTGAAGAAAATATCTTTGAGTTCATTAGAGAAATGACACAGTAAAAGCATATGAATTCTTGAAGTCAGCTCAAGGTAATGAGGGGATTGGACTCAAGAGGATGTGTGTGTGTGTGTGTGTGTGTGTGTGTGTGTGTGTGTGTGTGTGTGAATGTCTGTCCATGTGTATGTGTGTGTGAGTGAGTACATGTGTCTGTATGTCTGAGTGTTTGTGATTTTGGTGTGTGTATGTGTGTGTGAGTGAATGTCTATGTGTGTATGTGTATGTGAGTATGTGTGAATGTCTGTGTGCATATGTGTGTGTATGAGTGTGTGTGAGTGTCTATATGTGTATATGTGTGCATAAGTATGTGTGGTATGTGGTGTGTGTGAGTGTCTATGTGTGTGCCTTTGTGTGTATATGTATGTGTGTGAATGTCTGTGTGTGTATATATATGTGTATGAGTGTGTGTGAGTGCCTGTGTGTGTGTATGTATATGTGTATGTGTCTGTAATGAGTGTGTATGAGTACCTCTCTGGGTGTGTATTTGTGTGTAGTGTGTGGTATGTGTTTCTCTGTATGTGTATGTGTGTGTGTGTGTGTGTGTGTGTGTGTGTGTGTGTGTGTGTGTGT
>CAJQZJ010035590.1:933183-943369 GCA_907164525.1 Lophiomys imhausi | reverse complement strand
TCTTCAACATAGTACTTGAAGTTTTAGTTAGAGCAATAAGACAACTAAAGGAGATCAAGGGGATACAAATTGGAAAGGAGGAAGTCAAAGTATCCCTATTCACAGATGACATGATAGTATACATAACTGACCCCAAAAATTCCATCAGAGAAATCCTACAAGTGATAAAGATGTTCAGCAAAATTTTAATTAAAAAATTAATTCAAAAAATTCGGTAGCCCTTCTTTATACAAAAGATAAATGAGCCGATTATACAAAAGATAAATGAGCTGAGAAAGAAATTAGGGACACAACACCCTTTACAATAACCACAAACAATATTAAATGGGGGTAACTCTAACCAAGCAAATGAAAGACCTGTACAACAAGAACTTCAAGTCCTTGAAGAAAGAAATTGAAGAGGCCATCAGAAGATGAAAAGATCTCCCATGCTCATGGATAGGTAGGATCAACATAATAAAAATGGACATCCTACCAAAAGTAACATACAGATTCAATGCAATTCCTATCTAAATACTAACACAATTTTTTTACAGACCTTGAAAGAACAATTCTCAACTTCATATGGAATATGAATACGCAGAATAGCTAAATCAATTCTGTATAATAAAAATTCATCTGGAGTTATCACCATCCCCAATTTCAAGCTATACTACAGAGCAATAGTAATAAAAACAGCATGGTACTGGTATAGAAACAGACCAGTTGACCAATGGAATCGAACTGAAGACCCAGAAATAAACCCACACACCTATGGTCACTTAATTTTTGAGAAAGAAGCCAAAACAATGGGAAAAAGACAGCATCTTCAACAAATGGTGCTGGTCTAACTGAATGTCAACATGTTAAAAAAATGCAAATAGATCCATATTTATCACCTTGCACAAAACTTAAGTCCAAGTGGATCAAGACCTTAACATAAAACTGGACACACTAAATCTAATGGAAGAGAAAGTGGGGAAAAGCCTTGAACTCATTGGCACAGGTGACAACTTCCTGAACAGAACACCAATAGCTCAGGTTCTAAGGCTAACAATCAATAAATGGGACCTCATGAAACTGAAAACTTCTGTATGGCAAAGGACACTGTCACTAGAACAAAATGGCAGCCTACAGATTGGGAAAAGCTCTTTACCAACCCCACATCTGACAAAGGGCTAATATCCAAAATTTATAAAGAATTCAAGAAATTAAACACCAAGAAACCAAATAACCCAATCAAAAAATGGGGTACAGAGTTAAGCTGAGAATTCACAAAAGAGGATTCTCTAATGGCCAAGAGACACTTGAAGAAATGTTCAACATCCTTAATCATCAGAGAAATGCAACTCAAGATGACTCTGAGATTCCATCTCACACCTGTCAGAATGGCTAAAATCAAAAATTCAAAAGACAGCACATGTTGGTGAGGATGTGGAGGAAGGGGAACATGCCTCCATTGCTGGTGAGAGTGCAAACTTCTTGTAAAAACCACTATGGAGCTAGGCGGTGGTGGCGCACACCTTTAATCCCAGCACTTGGGAGGCAGAGGCAGGTGGATCTTTGTGAGTTCAAGGGCAGCCTGGTCTACAAAGTGAGTCCAGGACAGCCAGGGCTACACAGAGAAACCCTGTCTCAAAAAAACCACTATGGAAATCAGTCTGGTGATATCTTAGAAAGCTTGGAATAGCTGTACCTCAAGACCCACCCATACCACTCCTGGGTATTCATCCAAATGCTTCCTCACTAATTCACAAGGATATCTCCTCAACCATGTTCATAGTAGCTTTATTTGTAAAAGCTAGAAACTGGAAACAACCCTACATTTACACAGTGGAATACTACTCAGCTATCAGAAACAAGGAAATCATGCAATTTGCTGCCAAATGGATGGAACTAGAAAAGCTCATCCTGAGTGAGCTAAACCATACCCAGAAAGATGCACTCTACTCACTTATAACAAGATTTTGGCCATATAGTACTGGATAACTATCCTATAACCAACAAACTGAAAGAAACAGGAACATAGACTTTGTTACTTGTTAGTGGAGCTGCCATGTAGGCCCCCAGTGCCAAAGGAAGCTCCTAGCCCTCATATGACTGCTGAACTGGAGGGGGTTGATATGTAGGGCACTGAGGAGTAGAATAGGTGGGAGAAGGGGGAGAGGATGGGAGGGTGAGAGGATGAACCTGAGAGAGTTGGAGGGAGGGGACTGTGATGGAAATATAAATTGAAGTAATAAACAGTATAAATAAATAAATAAATAGATAGATAGATAGATAGATAGATAGATAGATAAATAAATAAATAAATAAATAAAATCAGGTGCTAGACAAATGACTTAGTGGTTAAGATAACTTACTCTTGCAGAGGACCTGAGTTCAGTTCCCAGCATCCACATGGTTGCTAACTCCACATGGCATCATAACTCCAGTTCCCAAGGATCCTCTGAGGGCACTGAACACTTGTGATGCACAGACATAAATACAGGCAAGACAGTCACATATACAAAACAAACATAAATAAATCTTTTTTAGTAAATAAAATAAAGACCAAAACAATCCCAGTATGGTGGTACATGGTACATGTCTGTAATCTCAGAACTCAGGAGGCTGAGGCTAGAGTATCATGAATTAGAGGCCAGCCTGGACAACAAAGCAACTGACTAAAGAAAAAAAAATTCCACTCCTTCATCAGTCCACATAAGAGCTATGATAAAAGATCCTATTAAGAAGGTGTTCTTATTATAGACTAATGAGATGGTTCAATGGGTAAAGGTACTGGGTACTAAACCTGATGATCGGAGGTCAATGCCATTGATCCGTTGTCAGATTTCATTCTGCCTTTCATATGATCATAAGTATAGTTACTGTTGTTGCTATTTGGTTTCTTTGGTTGTCTTTTGAAACAGGGTTTCTTGTGAAGCCCTGATTGTCCTGCAACACACTCTGTAGACCAGGCTAGCCTGGAATTCATAGAGATCCACCTGCCTCTGCCTCCCGAGTGCTGGGATTAAAAGGGTGTGCCACCATGCCTGGCTGTTTTGTTTTGTTGGTTGCATATATGAAATCTTAGCAATATGGCCACCTAAATGACCTGAATAATGACAACATCAGTTGGCATCAATGTGTATGGTGGAAATCATGGGGCCTCAACCCAGGTGAAGAGCTATAGGGCAATAATGACTGCTGAGAAAGGGAGAATCAGTCTTCCCCAAGGATGAGACCCCTAATTGGTTATCAAATACCAAGTGGTAAGCCCTAAAAATGCATACAACATTAAATGGCCATAACAGGTCACATTTATATATTTACATGTAGGGATATATACATTAAGATAATAATTAAAGAGAAAGAAATAACAAAAAGGGGAGGAGGAGGCAGATCTCTGTGAGTTCAATGCCAGCATGGCCTACAAAGCAAGTCCAGGACTTCACAAAGAAAGGAGATTTCATAGATGCAGCTTCCCTATCATATAAGAAAGGCATCACTTCATACCATATGTTCTAGTCTTCTGGATCTTACAACCTCTCCACCTCCTCTTCCTAGATGTTCGTGAACCTTGGTTCAAGGGTTGTATTGTAGAATTATTAACTTGGCTGGACAACTTATAGTTAGTTGTACTCTGCATTTTGACCACTTATGACTTTCTATAAAATCTCCATCTGCTATAAAAATAAACATCTTAGACAATAAGAGCTACACTAATCTGTGGGTATAAGGGCATATATTTAAAATGCAGTTAGAAAGTGTGATGATTTGACTTTAAAATGGCCTCCATAAACCCATAGGGAGTGGCACTATTAAGAAGTGTGGCTTTTTTGGAATGGGTATGGCCTTGTTAGAGGCAATGTGTCACTGTTAGGGGGCAGACTTTGAAGTCTCCTATACTCAAGCCACACCCAGTGTAGCCCACAGTCTCCTTCAGCTGCCTGTAGATCAAGATGTAGAACTCTCAGCTCCTTCCTTCTCCAGTACCATGTCTGCCTGCAGGCTGCCATGGCTTCCTGCCATGTCCATAATGGACTAAACCTCTGAACTGTAACCCAGCCCCAATTTAATATTTTTCTTTATAAGAGTTACTATGGTCATGATGTCTCTTCACAGCAATAAAACCCTAAGACAGGAAGTATACCGGTTGAGAAAAGTGGTAGTAGTAAGTTCTTGCCTCACCAGCTATGGGTAGTGTTCTAGGTTTGCAGTATTAGACATGAACACCCTCCTATTGAATGGGCCACAAGTCCTATTAGACAACTGTTAGTTACCACCAAGACATAAGTGCCACTAGTAGTACATCTTTGGGAATATCTTGTCATGCTAGTCATTGCTGTGGTTTGTAAACATCACAGCTGATTGCCTTCTCTCTTGGAAACTTGCATGTTTTTCCAAAGCATAAGTCTCCACCGTTCCGGTACCATCTGTCCCCATGCAGTGCTACCCAAGTATTCAGCCAATAGCAGTCATTCATTATAGCTATGTCCTATAAGGTACAAACTTTTGTATTAACTAAGGTAATGTCAGAAAGAATAATAGGCCAAAAATAGGTGATCCAAATCTAATAGAGAATTTTTTTCCATTTGCTTAGCCACTCAAGACACATGTCCCCTGTAGCTTTCCTCAATGCTGTGATTCAGGTATCCAGTTTCCATCCTGTAGTTCAGTTTCCCCCAAGGGCTTCATCTTCAAATGAAACCAGCTGGTGGAAGGAAACAGAGAATGAAGAAATTATATGTTCTCCTTCAGGCTGGCCTAGAAAATGCCACATACCACTTCTGCTAATATTCCACAGTCTAGAACCAGAGAAAAGAACATAGTAGAGATAGGAGAAGTGGGGCAATAGAGCCTGACTGTGGGATTCCAATAACAACACCATTATCTACAGGGGAAAGCACAAAATGTGGCTGTTTAATATGAGAAGATAAGGACTGAGAGGCTTGAGAGGTGGGTCTGAAGCTAAGAAGGCTAGCCACACTTGCAGAGCCCTGATTATGGTTCTCTGCACCATGTTGGGCAGCTCTCAACCACCTGTAACTACAGTTCCAGGGGAATCTATCACCTCTGGCCTCTGAAGGGCACCTGAACTCACATGTACATACCCACATGAAGACCCACACACATACACATAATTCAAAATGATAAAAATTAATCTTTTTTTTAAGAAGATGAGAATTGAATCTTGAGTTATTGATATTTAGTAGCAGGGGAGAAAAATTTAAACTATTGTTTAAGAGTCCCCTGTAAGGTATCTTGGATTATATCAGTAACCACAATTTCTGTCTATGAATTATTTTTGAAATATTAAATAAAATGTCTATGAGAAAAGCAGAATCAAACTTAAAAATAGAGAATCTGTTTTGTGTTGTTTTTAAGTAGCCAGAACTGGTAATTGCATAGTAGCTAGCATTATTTTTAGTACTTTCCACAATATCAGACACTGTATTATAATACAACATAATATAATTTAATTTAATATGGCTTTTGTCATTGCAACAAAAAATATCTGGCAAAAACAACTTGAAAAAGCAATGTTTTACTTTGCCTCATGGTTTCAGGTTCAAATGTGAAGATTTTTGAGGTTCAGTTATTGGAGGGAACAATAGGACATACTCATGAGTGGTCAACAGTAAGATCAGAAAAAAGGCAGAGCTATCAGGTTTTAATGAAATATTACAACCAGTCTTGGATGGATTCAAGAGTGGAACTCAGAAAGAGAGGTTTTGGTCCAGGGAAGGCTGGCCTATAAGGACAACCAGAGCAACTCTTTTGGAAGAAATGTCTACAAGGGTTGAAGAAATGGCTCAGTGAGTACTAAGCCATGTGCTGCTCTTGCAGAGGACCCAAGTTCGATTCCCAGCACCCACATGGTGGTTCAGGACTGTAATTCCAGTTCCAGGGGGATCTGATGCCCTCTTCTGGCCTCTGTGGGCACTGCACACATGTGGTACACAGACCTACAAGGAGACAAAACATCCATACACATGAAGACAAAAGAAAACAAAAGGTCTACAGAAGATTTAATGTACAATAAGGCAAGATATAAAGCCATCTCTTGTAAGCAACAATTTGAGATAAAAGCCTGGGTTCTGGAAGTCTCAACAAGTTTAGCTTGGACACTCATCCTCACCCACCAATTAAGGAAACAATGATTAAAAAAAAAAACTCGGGGAGATTTATTCAGTGTAGCCACAGCACTAATAGTACAAATAAAAGAGTCTGATGACCCCAAAATTGTCTTTGGGGTACAGGCACAAGTATTGGGCTTTAGTAAGGAGAGATGGGGAGGAAAATCAAGTATTGTCAAGCAGTCCTGATCTAGGTGAGGTTTCCTTGGTCATTATCCCAGCTCTAGTCCTGAAAGGCCGTCTGCAGAAGCCCTGATTGCCTCAGGAGGCAAGCTGGTCCTCAGGAGATGATGACATCTGCCCTAAAGTATAGCCTTGGCCTTGTGGACAGTTGCCTTCATGTGGGATGAGGGTGGGTGCTCTGTCCTACAGAGTCTTGCTGGTCCTAGCATCCACGACAACTCAAGAAGGAAGGTTAAGGGAGATGACTCATCTCTGTGCTTTCAGCTGAAGCGAAAGAGGTAGACAGACAGACGGAATGAAGGTAGAAATTCGGGCTTTCATTCCACTTTTAGTTATCAAGTAAGGCGCCAGTGCGGTTCCGTAAAAGCAGCTTCTAAGCACTTGTTCACTTTGCCTTTCTTGTCATTTTAAGCAGCTCCATCCACTGTTTATTTTTAGCATCCATTTCTTTGCCTGAGATTCTGAGCCTTAAGTCTTTGTAATTACTATGACATAGAAACCAAGAGTCCGGGGCTGGAGAAATGGCTCAACAGATAAGAGCACTGACTGTTCTTCCAAAGGACCTCGGTTCAAATCCCAGCACCCACATGGCAGTTCACAGCTGTCTGTAATTGCCGGGCGTGGTGGTGCACACCTTTAATCTCAGCATTTGGAGGCAGAGGCAGGTGGATTTCTGTGAGTTAGACTCTAGCCTGTTCTACAAAGTGAGTGAAAGACACACAGAGAAACCCTGTCTCAAAAAACCAAAAAACAACCAAGTAAAAAAAAAGAAAAAGAAACCAAGAGTCCTAGTCCATTTTCTGTTGCTGTAACAATACTCAACACTAGAGCTTTTCTAAAGAGAGGTTTGATTTGCTCAGTTCTGCAGGCTGACCATCCCAGATGGAGTGGTCCCCTTGTTTGGCTTTATTGAAGCCCTTCCTGCTATGTCTTGATGTGCAGGAGGGAATTACACGGTCGGAGAGGAAGCAAAGAGACATGAAGGAAATGGGCTTATTCTTTTTATACCAACTTGCTGTCAAGGTTACAAACAGGAGTTCCACAAAACTGCATTAATCCCTTCAAATCCCCCACAGCCCCAACCAACTCCCACCTCTGAAGATTTCAACACCTCCACATTGCCATGATGGGGGTCCCAGCAGATGGCCCTCTGGGTGACGTGCTTAAAGCCAATGCAAACTAGAGCAATATGAAAGACAGAAATTTGCTTCCAAACAAACAAGGAAACATAGGGGAAAGTTTCCACCATGAAGGAATGACCTGTCAGTTAGACTCAGCTGTGCATCCCAGGGTCAGCCATGCAAGGAGGTACACTTTCCCAGCAGATGTGTTCATCAGGCTGGGAGCAAAGCACTCAAGCACCTCAAACTGAAGGCAGAAAAGGATGTGAACCTCCTTCCAGCAGGAACTCAAGAGCAATGACATTTTAGACTTGTAAATAAGGTAAAAAATCCCATCCTGGAGTGGAAGAAATCACTCCATGGGTAAGAGTAATAACAATTAGTGTGCAAGGGTAAGGACCTGAGGTCAGTTCCACAGCACCCAGGTAAAAAATTAGACACACACACACACACACACACACACACACACACACACACACACACCTGTAACACCAGTACTGTGAGGGACAGAAACAAAAGAATCACCTCATCTTGGGCTTGGCTCCAAGTTTAGTGAAAGAGCCGGTCACAAGGGAATAAGGCAGATAGTGATTGAGCTCTAGAGCATCTGATACCCTTCTTTAGCCTCTAAACAGGAGAACCTGAAACACAAGTACACACACACACACACATCATACACCACACACACCACACACCATCTAATCTAACTTCCACAAACAGCAGCCTAGGATCAAATCTGACCCACAGGTCCCATGTGTTCTGTTTGATTGATAGTTTGAAGTGTTAACCTGTAAAATTAGAAGAGTTTACTCAAGTCATTTTATTTTAGAGGCAGGGCCTTGCTACTTAGCCAAGGCTGGCCTTGAACTCACAATCCTCTTGCCTCAGCTTCCCACATGCTAGGATAACAAGCACATGTTACCACGGTCAGCTATCATTTTCCTCAGGGTTTTCAACTAAAAGTCAGGATGGAGCAGGCTTCTGTCCTTTCCTTCTGTGGTGGTTTTGTCCTTGCTAGTATAGAACTATTCACATTTATTTAAAATCAGTTTCTTGATAACTACTGAAAATTGGACAGTCTGTCTGCCCTGGGTGACCAACATGTCCCTGTGGCAGTAACCAGAGCTGAGTGGGGGTAATGCTCTTTGAATACTGCTTTGTGCCTGAATTTTCCCACAGTCTATGGCTGGCCTGCTTTAATGCATTCACCTAACCTGCCCGGAATCTACCTTTGAGTTTCCAGCCAGTGCTGGGCCAAGCTGTTCATTTTCACAGATAAGAAAGAGATGCCCAGAGAGCCAGGGGACTTGCCCATCTGTGCTACTGTTTCTAAGGTAGCACGGGGCTTGGTACTGATTCTGCACAGCCCTTCCTCCATCTCATACCTTTTCCCTTAAATGGTGAGATTGACTTAGCAAGGGAAATGAATTTGGAATATAAGCATACACTTTGAGGGAATTATGTGGAGAGCAGGAAAAGCAAAGGTGATAGAACTCAGAGCATGATTTAGAGGCTGACTCGGGAGACTTCCGTGGAAGTTCTTAATGAGAGGAAACGGAAGGAAGAGAGGGGTTGCATGTAATAAGAACAAATGAGAAAAAGCACATGAGAAGAGCTAAGGTCAGATGAGGAGAAAGAATTAAGCCCTGAAGCTTTTGCTTCTAGAGAGAGATGATGGGGACCCCTGAGGGACACTGGCAAGAATAAACTTCAAAATAAAAATGGATCTGAAAAAAATGAGATTGTTTTTCTTCAGATTTATGCATCTTTGGGGGAAAAGAAATGAGTAGAAAAAAAAAAGAAGGGTGGAGAAATGACTCCGTGGTTATTTTTGCTGCAGAATCACCAGGACCCGTGTAACTAAGTAGGCATCCTACAGCTATCTTGGCCTGTAGCTCAAAGCGAGACAGAGGCAGAAAGATCACTGGCACTTCCTGTTTTCCACCTCAGCTGGGAAAACACAAGCCCCCTGGTTCAGGGAGAGAACCCGACTCAAAGGCGTAGGTGAAGAGTAATGAGGAACATGGCCTAGGCATGTATGCACATCTGCATGCACGTGCGTGACCCCCCAACACGCACGCACGCACACACGCACGCGCGTACGCGCGAATAAATACACAGAAATAAATAGAAAATGTTTTCTTCTTTTATAGAGGGCCTGGAGAAATGGCTCAGAGATTAATGGCACTTGCTGCTCTCCCAGAGGACCTGAGTTCACTTCCCAGTACCCACATCGGGGGTTCACAACTGCCTGTAACTCTAGCTATGTGAGATCTGACCCCCTCTTCTGACCTCTCAGGGCATCTGCACAAGCACACAATAGAACGCTGATGTATATTGGGCTGGGTCCCCAGCTGGTACTGTTTTCGGGAAATTCTGGAACTCCCAGGAGGTAGAACCTTGCTGGAGAAGTGGGTCACTGGAAGCATGTCCTTGGGGTCTGTATCTTGGACAAACAATTCCTCTTCCTTTATTCGTGCCTATGTGTGCGTGTGCGCGTGCGTGCGTGCATGTATGCGTGCGCGCGCCATGTCCCATTGTGTGCTGCGATTAGAAGATATAACTTCCACGAGTCAGTTCTCTCCTTCCATTGTGGTTCTAGAGATGGCACTTAGGAAATCCGGCATGCACTTTTACACACTCAGCCACCTCAGTAAACCTAGCTTTTCTTTTTCTTTCTCCCTCTTCCTCTCTCCCTTTTTCTTTTTTAAAAGATTTACTTTTACATTTTAACTATGTATTTTTGGGGGCAGGAAGTATGTGATCTTGAGTACAGATGCC
>CAJQZJ010035590.1:911592-933173 GCA_907164525.1 Lophiomys imhausi | reverse complement strand
GAAATCATGCACCAAAATAAATCGGTTTCCTCATAGTAATTTATTCTCTCAGGTACATGATCAAATGTGATAATTCTATCACAATTCCAGAATATGCTACCTGAAAATACACCTCTGTAGTACATGATCACTTTTAAATTAATGATAATTAACCACGAGCAGGGCCGGGGGGAAACTAGTTGGGAGGAATCTTCTTACAATCTAAAATTAGAGTATCAACCTCTCCTTTTTTGCAAATGGCCACATACAGGACATTAAATTTGTAAAGGAAGAAAGATGCTCTGCAGGCAATTTGTTTTACCTTGGAAGATCCATATGCATAACAAGACAACCCTATCAGCCAGGTAGGTCTCTCTCCCACCTCCGTCCCAGTACTGGACTCATTCTCCCAGAGGCTAGAGCCAATTTCCCCTTGTTTAACTTAAGATGATGTACAAGCCTTCATCCTCAGTGTCCCCTTCCTTCACATTCTTTGGGAAACTCTTATAAGTACATAGGTACATAATTAAACTGTTATTCTCTTATTAGCCTGTCTTTTGTTGTTTGGTTTCCAGAGTCCAGGTCAGAATACCTAAGAAAGAAGAGGAGGAACTGCTAGGGACCAACTGGGACACCTGACTTCCTGAGCAAGCTAAAGTTGAAGGCAACGGAAGGCATACACTCTGACTGAAGATCTCTGTCTGGAGAGTCCAGGTGGGTATGCGCGTCAGGTCTTTTCCTTTCCAAATTCCATCTGAAGAGAAATATTTGTAAGACTTGGTTGTTTGTGACTCCTAGATGTAGTGGTAAGTATTCACTGAACACTGATCCTTAGACTCCCAGAAGGCCTTTATTCCCTTGTTCTCCTTTGCTTCTGTTTTCTCTGCCTTAAAAAAAAAAAAAAAAAATCAGTATAATCATGGTTAGAATGCAGACATAGTCCAAATCCTGTTCAAGCCAGCCTCATGGACTGGAGATTTAGTGGGATAGGACCAAGGCATTTCTGTTTAAATTGTCTTTGCTCTGGGACACCAATTAAAACACACAGAGAGAGAGGGAGAGGGAGGGAGGGAGAGACAGAGAGAGAGAGAGACATTGGAAGAGATTTTTCTTTTATCACTTTTGTTGTGACACTCTGGCTCTGTAACCATCACAGTCTCTTGTAACCAGTCTAGTTTCGGCTGGCCGAGCCGGTGGCGTGCATTGTCACACATCAGGTGGTGATCGGGCAGGCGAGGCATCCAAGATACAGAGTGCTCAGGTAGCATTTCCTTTGTCTAACTGTGTCAGCTGCCACTGGAGTCTGCCTTAATAATGAGCTCCACCCATAAGGGGCCTTTGTTGTCTCTGCTTTTGTTGCCTTGATTGTGCTGGAAACAATTCCATCCCAGTAGCCAGCTGCTCTGGTCAGTGGATCTGAAACTTCTGAGGGATACTGGAGTTTTCGTACTTCTTGTGGTCATAAAGGTCTTTGCTTTCTATTCTACTTTATTTTTAATTATTTTTTAACATTTGCACACATGTATGCTTTGCATACTGATCACTCTCACCTCCCTCCCATCCCTGTCCACTCTCTCCCTTCCCCACAAATCTCTCTCTCTCAAGTTCATATCTTTTTATTTTGTTTTGTGGTCCACCCAGATTAACCAGGAACATCTGTGTGACTGCAGGTTTAGAGCTATCCATTGGAGTCTAGTGGGCTCAGCAGAGGGTTCAGAAGTAGAGGCAATGATTCCTGCTCTCTCAGAACCTCTGAATAGCCAGTAGTTCAGATCCCTCTCCCCCAAAACTTCCTTGAGTGTGTTCGTAGGGCTGGTCCTGTGGGCCCCATGCAGATAACCACAGACAATATGAGTTAATGATTACAATAGCTGTATGGAGTCTAATGAATCACATCTCATAGCCCTTTACCCTATCTTGTAGCTTTTAAACACTTCCCACCCTTTCTGCTAAAATGTTAGTAAGTGACTTCCTAAAAGCTAGGCCTGCATCTGCATATTGGCAAGCCATAACCTCTGCATTTACCTCTGTTCCTCGCAATGGTCTGCAATTAAGACTGGGAACTGCTGTTGTGTACAAGTACAGGTACTTAGAAGGCAGTTTGCTGCTCTGTCACCTTAATTAACCATTGGAGCTCAGCTTCCCATCCAGGCGGTGGTGATGCACACCTTTAATCCCAGCACTCTGGAGGCAGAGGCAGGCAGATCTCTGTATTCCAGGCCAACCTACTCTACAGAATGAGTTCCAGGACAGCCAAGGCTACACAGTGAAACCCTGTCTCTAAAAATGAAGCAACAACAAAAATAAACAAAAACTCAGCTTCCCTCATGGGCCTATTGCCTCCCTAAACTTTCCCACCCACAGAATCCTGTATTTCTTTTGATCTACATTCTACTATCTTGCCTCCTTTAAAGTAACCCCTCCCCCCATTTGTTTCCCCCTCCTCAGGCTTGCACAGGGATTCCACATTAGACACAGCATCCTAAAAAGCTGAAGCTAGTATCCTTACAAAGAGAGAACATGAGTCATTTGTCCCTTGGGGCCTAGATTACATCAATTAGAATAATTTTCACAATTCTATCCGCTTATTGTTTTTGTTTGTTTAGAGATAGGGTCTGATGTATCCCAGGGTGGCCTCAAACTCACTAAATAGCTGAGGATGACTCTGAACTCCATTGCCAAGTGCTGGAATTACAGTTGTGCATTACCACATCCAACCATGGGTCATTCATTTGTTTCTCAGGCCTTCTTTGACAATGACTCTGGGTCTCAGGAAAGGGGAAGAAGTTTCCTTTGCGTTCTTTTGGGGGCCATTTCTTAGATCCAGGACTGGCAAAGAAAGGGTCATTGGCTTAGAATGGCCCTATAACAGGTTAGCCTTCAGAAATTTGGACTTCTAAACTCGAAAGCATTTTTTTTCAAACATACTCTCACTTTAAAACAAATATTCTGTCAGTATCTATGAGAAAGTACATTTAAAGAAAAAAAATTAAAGTTGTTTGTAAGCAAACTTAATTAAAGGGCTGAAGAGATGGCTCAGCAGTTAAGAACATGGGGTGCTCTTGCAGAGAAACCAGGTTCAATACCCAGTGCTTGCATGGTGGGTTACATTTCCAGGGCACCCAATGTTCTCTTCTGGCCTCCCCTAGCATTACATGCATATGATGTAAAACACATGCCGTCAAAACACACACATACTTAAGATACAATTTTTTTTAAAAGAAACTGAATAAATGAGAAATCACAAAATTCTTTTTGACAAATATTGATAAAACATTCAGGCATTATTGAGGAGGTGACCCTGTTTCATCTGCCAAAAACACCATTTGGAGACAACTGCTTTATAGAAATCAGTGAGGTTTTTTTGTACATGACTTAATGGATAAATTTTTTAATGCAATCTATGGATTTTATTTCAATATGTCTACATTGTCTACATATTTATGCATACCTCTGCTTATGTAACTTCTGCTCTGATTTTCCTTTATCTCTAGATGATGTCTCCAAAATTCTCTCCTACAGAGAGTTTTGGAAGATGACTCAGACAGAAAAAAAAAAAAGATTTATATAAATTAAGTATTCCTAAAACTTGAAAAATAGTGGTTAACTTTCTACCCACAATGTTTTATTATTTTCATATGCTCCTTGACAATTTTTAGTAAATAAATACATTTTAGCATTGTTCTTTAAGTGAAAGTACATAATGCAAATATAAAATTCTCTTTCACCTGAATTTACTAGTAAAATGAGCTTTTGTTATATCTACTAGATTTTTAAAACTATAAATGATAATTCAATCTAAGAACAAAATATACAATGACAATGAATTGCTTGATGTATGCAACAGTTTTTTAAAAAAGAGTAATACCCTTCAACCTGAAGGTTCCTTGTTTCTATAATATTTAAAACTGATTTCCTATGCGGTGTGTTATCTTTAATGCTTTTCACAAAGATTTTATTTATTGTTTGTTTGTTTTTTCAAAACAAGGTTTCTCTGTGTAAGTCTGGCTGTCCTGGAACTTGCTCTGTAGACCAGGCTGGCCTTAAACTCAGAGATCTGATTGTCTCTGTCCCCCAAGTTTGGGATTAAGGGCATATGCCACCAAACCCCATTTACTTTATTTTTAATTGTGTGTGACCCTGTGGGGTTATGTGCACTGTGTACATGAGTACATTGCCAGAGGCCACATCAGAACCCTTGGAGCTAGAGTGGCAGGTGGTTTCGAGCATCCTAGTGAAGGTGCTGGCAACCAAAGTCATGTCCTCTGGAAGACCAGTGTGTACTCTCAACTGCTAAGCAATATCAATATAAAAAGAAATGAGGCTGTGGTTTGGACCTTAGATGCCCTGGAAAGGGCCATGTGATGAAGGCCAGTGGTACTACTGAGGACACAGTAGAACATGGGTGTGAAGTCTAGCAGGAGGAATGCCCTAGGACTGACATTCAGATCCCCCCTCCCCTCTCTGTTTCCTGGCTACTGTAAGGTGAATAAATTTCTTCCAGCACATATTCCCCCCATGATGTATTCTGCTACCACAGGCTCCCCCCAAAAAGAGGACCATACAACCAAGGACTGAAATCAGAAGTCAGAAGTCAAAATAAATCTTCCCTCCCTGTAATTTATCTTAGATATTTTGCCATAGAATCAGAAATCTAACATTTATTCATTACTTAATTTTGCTTTACAACATGCGGCCTTCAAAATCCTACTGTCAGTTTGGTCAAAGGATAACGAAGTATCCTGCAATTATCTTTTAAAATCGAGTGTTCAGACATTATGACATTTCTGATGCACTTCCTCAAATCCAATTCGAAGACTTTAAAAAAGTGTGTTTAACTTATTTGTTTAGAGACAGTGTCTTCTACATCTCAGGCTTGCTTCTAACTCATTATGTACTCAAGGGTGACGTTGAACTTCTAATCCTCTATCCTCCATTCCCTTGTTCTGGGATCACAAGCGTGGCTCTCCATGCCGAGTTTATGTGGGGTTGGGTGTCTACCCTAGAGTTCATGCATCTTAGGCACACATCCACCAACTGAGCTACATTCCAAGCTCTAGCTATTGGTGTTTTGAGAAAGGGTCTCACTCTACATCTCAGGCTGGCCTTGAATTTGTGAGAATCTTCCTGCCTCAGCCTCAAGAGTACTGGGATTACAGGTGTGAGTCAGCACATCTAATGCACAGCAAGATTCCTCTCTCACACACACTCTCTTACACTTTGAACTAACTTTGAGATTCCCCAGAGAACACCAGAAAAATCTTAGTGGGTTCGCTCTTTCACCTTAGAAAACAAATATTAAACCAATCAGGACACATTTCTATAATCCAAGCACCAATAAGGCTGAGGCAGAAAGATTAGGGATGGGCTTAAGTCTGTACTACTAAGCCCTGTCTCAAGAACAACTACCTCACAACAAAAACTGATGCTTACATTTTCCGTCGTGTCAACACAAATACGTGCTATTAATACAGGTGAGTTTGAAATTAATGTCTCAATTTTTCCTTCCCGTGATCTGCCCTGGCATAATGTTATCATTAGTGAGTAGAGTTACTATTTTAAGATGGCTTATGTCACAGGAATAACCAATTTTCCTTGTTAATTGTGCTGCAATGAACTCTCCTTGGATCTTAATTGTGGCTATTTTTAAGGCCTCCATCACTCACTGGCAGATATTATCTTCTCCTGATTCCTCTCAAAAAGCTTTAGCAAGCAGCTGCAGTGAGCGAGCTTTATCTTCAGTTTGATTCAAAAGGAAGACCCCCCCCCCACAAGCATCTTGATGGATGTTCATCCCAAACATGATCATATCATCCGGTGAAGCTCCCTGAAATTCTGTCCCTGAGTAAACCAATGAGAACTATGGAGGTTTATATCAATTGACTAGCTCAAGAATCACCTTGGAGACAAATCTAGATTTGATTAACTGAGGTGAGAAGACCCATCCCAAATGTAGATGGCACACCGGGCGTGGCGGCACACGACTTTAATCCCAGCACTCGGGAGGCAGAGGCAGGTGGATCCCTATGAGCTTAAAGCCAGCTTGGTCTACGTAATGACTTCTAGAACACAAGCTCTACAAAACAGACCCTGTCTCAAAACAACAACAAACAAACAAAATTTGGGGGTGGAGGATACTGGATGCCAGTGGACCCTTGGATATAAGGAACAGGGGAAGTCCTGAGTGAATGTTTTCTTGAGATCAGCATAGCCATGAACTGCCTCAAGGTCACAGACACATGGGAGTGGCAAGGCCTTCCCCTGGTCCAAGTACTGATGTTGACTGTGTGTGTGCATGAAAGTATTTTTTAAAAAAGAAAGAAAAGTTCTGCAAGAATAATTGTAACTCTTCCAACTTTTCAATTTGAAAGTCGTTACCTCTTCCACGCTTTATTTTCCATGTTTGAGAAACCTGTTTCCGTCTTGCTCTTAAACTATCATTTACAGTTAAGCCTATAAACTAGTCCTTCCTCCTCCTTCCCCTCCTCTCCCCCTCCTTCTCCCTCCCCTTCCTTCTTCCTTCTCCCTTCCCCCCCTATTCCCCCTCCTCCTCCTTTATGCCCACCACTGCTGCTGCTGCTTTATTAAAAGCCCCAAAGGCACTGACTGATGACACAGCTCTGCAGATAATGGTTCTTCCTGTGCAGTCTGACAGCTGAACTCAATCTCCTAGACCCACATGGTGAAAGGAGAGAATAACTCCCCAAAGTTGGTTTGTTTGGTTTGGTTTCTGAAGTTTTTCTTTGACCTCCGTATGTATATTATGGCATAGGCACTCACACATAAACATATACAAGCAGGCACACTTGAGTGTGTGCTCTCTTGCTGTCTTACACACACACACACACAAACACTAAATAAATAAATACATAAATGTTTTTAAATACCAAAAACTTAAGAAGAGCCTAAATTGACGTTTCACCCTTATAATAAGCACTTGGAAGACTGAGGCAGTTGGGTTGCTATGAGCTCAAAGCCAGCCAGAGTGACATAGCATGACCCTGCTTTGGGAAATTAAAAAACAAAACAAAACCCACCAACTTGTCAATCACTGTTTTTTGTATTTGTCAGTAACCAGGCCAAGCGAATACAGTTTTTCTGTATCTCTGACAGCAATGGCGTTTATATTTCTGTCTTATTCTATATGTCTGTCTTAGTTAGGTAGGGTTCCTATTGCCGTGATGATGAGCAACATTAACTTGGGGAGGAAACGGTTTATCTCACCTAACAAATATCAGGTCATGCTCTGTCACCAAATGAAGCAAGGCAGGAACTTGGAGGCAGGAACTGAAACAGAGACCATGGAAGAATGACACTTATTGGCTTACCTATCACAGCTTGCTCAGCCAGGTGTCTTATAGCTTTCAGGACCACCACCCTAGGGGTGGCACTGCCCACGATGTGCTGGGCCTCCCACATCAATCCTCAATCAAGAATATGCCCAACAGTTTCTGCCCATAGGTCAGTCTAATGGCAGCATTTCCTCAACTGAGGTTCTCTTTTCCAAACTGACTACAGCTTGTGTCAAGCTGACATAAAAGTAGCCAGCACAGTGACCATGCTGAACAATAACCTGTGTATTTGACAAATTCTAGACACGTTCACTTTTTTAAAAAAAACCTTCTTGTAGATTGAATCCTGCCATTTTTTATGGGTTGTGGCTTTTTTTTTTTTTGTAATTGATATTTGCAAATCTCTCTCATCTTCCTGCTTTGGCATGTCTGAGAACAAAAGTCTGATTGCCTGGGTCTGTATTGGCACAATCTAAAAAAAAAAAACACACTCTGGCAAGATGAAACTGGACCCTCTGTGCTCTGCCTGAGAAATATCCATAACAGTGACACTATCTGCCATTGCCAAAGATGCTTAGAATGCTTAGATGCCAGGAAATCTGTTGGCTTGCCACTGCCTGTCCTGGGTCCACCTTTTGAAGATGCTCTATTTCCCACGTCCAGAAATCATCTGATTCATGCCCTCAGGACTCAAAAACTGGATCCATAATTTGTTCTACCCACTAAGATTGTGTGTGTGTGTGTGTGTGTGTGTGCGTGTGTGTGTGTGTGTGTGTGTGCGTGCGCGCGTGTCCCCATAGAAATGTGTCTTGACTGCTAGCACCATGAAGCACCCAACACTCTCTCACTTGGGAGACCATCTGCTGAACGAGACACTGCTGCTCGGGTGTCCAGCTGCCAGACTGACTCAATAAAGAGGAGCAAGGACAGTACATCTGACTGTTTCTATTCATCTTCACACTAACCTTTGTCGTTGCCCCTTTGAGGACCTCACATCATATTACAATTAACCTGAAGCTCTCTCCCTTTCTCTCTGCAAAATACCACCTGAGCTCTTTTTGTTAGTAAGTCTTAATTTTTTTTATTGCATTCATTCATCAATTTATGTGTACACATGTGAGTAGATGCATGGATGCTACAGGGTGCATGTGGAAGTCAGGGGACAGCTTCCAGCAATTGGTTCTCACCTTCCACCCACTGGGTCCAAGAATCCAACTCAGGTCATCATTCCCAGCAGCAAACACATTTACCTAATGAGTCATCTTGCTAAGTGTTATTGTTGTTGTTGTTTGTTTTGTTTTAAGATAAGGTCCTGCGCATCAGTATGTAGCTGAGGATGACCTTGAGCTCCTGACCCTCCTGCTCTCCTCCACACTCCAGGTTCTGGGATCATGTGCTTGGCTGGCATTCCAGCTTCAATTTAGCTCTTAGCATATGAAACTTTTTGGAAGAGGGAAAGTTTCAAGGGAAGGGGTTAGGTAGTGGTAAAGGGTTCCAGAATACACTATCCTAAAATATGCCTCCTTGGTATATGGATTCATTTGTGCTAAAACTAATTAAGAATTCAAAAGTGGTCAAAAGAACATGTCATCCTATAGCTGACCCCTGCATATGACCACCTCTTGGCCTCTTGGCCATGTTGTGGTCCAGCTAGGAGACCCCATCAAAACATTGATACCATGATGTTTGAACATGTTAGGCACCAGGATAGCTAGGTTCAACACAGAGAAACACTATGTTGAAAAACAAAGACAAAAACAGAAAAAAAGAATACACATTGTCTTGGTCCATTTTCTTCTTTGTCAGAGAATTGCCTTTTTTTTTTTTTTTAAAGAAAGTCTCATGTAGCTCAGGATAGCCTTGAACTCAATATATTTCTTCCTCTACTTCCCAAGTGCTGGGATTATAGGCATATACCATCATACACAACTCTTGGTTCATTTTCTATTGATATATCAGATACCCAAGGTTAGTCTATAAAGTAATGTTGTTTATTTGTCTTGTGATTCTGGTGCCTAACATGTTCAAACAGCATGGCTAGCCTTGAACTCACAGAGATTCACCTGCCTCTGCCTCCCGACTGCTGGGATTAAAGGTGTGCGCCACCACACCCGACCAATGTATCATTCTTAATCATCTGGCCACTACTTCTTTGAATCCTTTTTTTTCCCCATACAGGCTTATAAGTACATAATTAAAATATCTTTTCTCTTGTTGTCCTGATTCTTGTCAGTTTAATTTAATTTTCAGAGTCCTTAGAGTAGAACCTAAGAGAGTATCCTGGCTAGTTTTATGTCTACTTAACAACAAACTACAGTCATTTGAGGGAGGGAACTTCATTTAAGAAACATGTCTCCTTAAGATTGGGCTATAAGTAGACCTGTAGAGTATTTTCTTAATTGGTAAATAATAATGGAGAGCTTACCTCATTGTAAGTAGGAATGTCCTTGGGCTGGTGGTCCTGGATTCTATACAAAAGCAGGCTGAGCAAACCATGAGGAGCAAGCCAGTAAGCAGCACTCCTCCAAGGCCTCTGCATCAGTCCCTGCCTCCAGGGTCCTGCCCTGCTTAAGTTCCTGTCCTGACTTCCTGATGAATTGTGATATGGACATATAAGCCAAGTAAACCCTTTCCTCCCAAACTTGCTTTTGGCCATGGTACTTGCCACAGCAATACAAACCCTAAGAGAGTAAGAGGGAATTTTTATCATCCTTTTTGCCAAATTCAAATGTAAACTGAGGAATGTCAGGAACATGCAGCTGTCTATAGCCTAAACTAGCACTCTTCTAGAAACAGAAATAAATATAGGCAGACTGTGACCAAGGCCCTTTTTTCTGAGAAGATCTGGGGCTTGGAAGTCCAGCATGGCAATAAGTCTATACCCTGAGTTACTTTGTAAACCTACTGTCCAGAAACACAAGGGAAGAAGCAGAATCATATCTGAGATTCGGGCAAGTGCCAAAAGAACACAGAGAGAGTCCTGTAGACAGGGGCAAGCTTTAGTAGAAACAATGGGTCAGGTGTGCTGTTAGCACGTGAAGGTCAGAAGATGAGGGTGCTTGTTTTGGCCCTGGGCTGGGTTACTTTGGAAGAAACACTTTGGTTCCCTAAGCCTTTATTTCCTCAATAGCAAAGAGACCTGGACTGAACCCCACAGTATTGTCCTCACACCGCAAACTTCAGCTTCACCAGGGAATTGATGGGAAATGTAAACTCCGACCCCCTCCCAGAATTCCCGAGTCAGAAATATGAGGTGGGGGTCTCCCATCTTTTCTTTTTCATTTATTTATTTACTTGAATGGGGGAAGGGAAGCAAGTGTAATTGTCATGGGGCCTGCTGGTGTGGACATCAGAGGACAACTTGCAGGACTTGATTCTCTCCTTGCACCAAATGGGTTCTGGGGACTGAACTCAGGTGGCCAGACTTGGCAGCAAGTGCTGGTCAACCTGCCAGCCCCATCTGTGATTTTTCACACATTTTGCTTTAGTGCCCGGATCCTCATTTACTGGAGACCACTAAAGCCTGGGAACACAGAACATGCACTGGGTGGTCTCCAAATAGTTTAATTCTGAGCTAAAGAGGAAAAGGTAGATGAGTGACCCTAGTCTTGAAAAAAATCTAGGAAGATATTGAACAAAAAAAAGACATGCCTATTTGTTTTGAATGGAGCCAGTGTTTGGTAGCTGTCATTCATTTTTAAGAGCTGTGAGAACCACGTGAACACATTCAAGGAAGTGGCTTGAGGCAGTTAAAGCCTGCACAGTTGTGGATCTTAAATGACCTCAAAGGCCCAGAAGCTAAAAAGGCTTGTTCACTAGTCTGAGGTGCTATTGGGAAGTAACAGACAGATTAGGAGGTGATGTTTATAAGGAAGAAGTTATGTAGTCAGATGGGTTCTTGAAGGGGACTCTAGCCCCTTCCTTGCTTCTGGGCCATCAGAAAGTGAGTGATCTCCTTTTCCATATGCTTCCCCACTGTGAAATTCTGCCTCACCACAGACAATAGGGTCATGTGCCTATAGACTGGAGTCTTTAAAAATGTGAGGCAGAATAAATCTCTCCTCTCTATGAATGGATTTATTAGCTATTTTAATCCCAGTGGCAGAAAGCTGACTAAACCAGTTACCACATGTGGTGATGATAAACTCTGATAGAGAGTGCATATACCTTAGGACTGCTTCAAGGTACAGATATCAACAGAAGGTAAAGTCCCAAAGGAAGCTGAGACAAGATTGCCTTGAGTCCAAGGTCAGTCTGGACTTACATACATAGTGAGTTCCAGGCCAGGCTGGGCAATGGACAAGGAAGGAAGGAAGGAAGGAAGGAAGGAAGGAAGGAAGGAAGGAAGTAAAGAAAGATAGATCCTTATCTTTCTGTGCACCACTTACATCTTAACAAAGTACTTTGTAATTAGTTCATACTACTGTTGTTTTATGTTTCTAAAACAACTCAAGGCTCATTGCAAATTACAATGACATCATAGAGCTCAAAGGATAAGTTTTGTTTGATACCACAAAGCAAAGCAAACATACAAAACAAGAAACCCAATTTTAAAAAAGCCAACTTGGAAGTCACACTCTTTCCCAGGCATAGCTGATGATAAAGATTCCAAAACGGAGGGTTATGCTGGCTTTCCAGATCCCCCCCTTTGGTCCTTCCCCTTTCACTTTCAGGTACTGGCTCTTAGCCATGAGTGCTTGTTAGTTCATTAACTCTTTACATATGAATATGAAAAAACCTACAATGCACTGATTTCATAACAAATTCATGAAAAAGGCCCTGACACCTGCAAAAGTATCATCTAATAAGTAGGGACATTTTTGAAAGAGGCAGAAGACCCAGAGATAGTACAGAGAGCTCTGAAGGCAGGTTTGACTTGGTAAGAAAAGCAACACAGGAATAGCTAGTGAACTAAACGGTGACCACCTAGCCTCTTTGCTAAAGAACATTCTCCCGGTCTGGAGAGATGGCTCAGCGGTTAAGAGCACTGGCTGTTCTTCCAAAGGACCTGAGTTCAATTCCCAGCAACCACATGGTGGCTCACAACCACCCACAACGTGATCTGATGCCCTCTTCTGGTTACAGATGTTCATGCAGATAAAGCACCCATACATAAAATAAATAAATAAATCTTTAAAAAAAAAGAACATTCTCCCTCAGACTGGGCTGCCTGGATGGGCAAGGCAGCCTGTATCAGTTTTTAAGAACTCTGACCACATGGACATCTGGAGATAGGAACTTCCTCCAGGACAACAGGTCAACTCTTGCTTCCTTCCTGATTCTAAGCTCCATCTTTTCATGTCTTATTAAAGACAACCTCCTCTCCTTCCCTTCAGTGCAATCCATCTCTGTCCAGGGGCCAGGGCTGCCCCTGTGGGTCATGCAAGCTAGCCAAGTGACAACCTCTCAGAGGACTGAATGGAGTCAAATTCCAGGCCCTCTTTCCCTCTCAGCTCCTGCACTAGAGGAGTGACTTGTCCTCACTCAGTGAGACTCCTGAAAATATGAGTTAGCTGCAAAACCCCTCCATGAGCTTTGCCACCATTTGGAGGCACATCTGATACTATGGTGGCTCCTTGTAAAGTCCTCCTAACAGAGTCTAGACTGCTGCCTGCCTCTTGTTCCCTCCTAGACTGACACACGCCTCTTCTTCCCTTTTGAAATCCCAAGTGTAGAGTTGTACAGTGGTTTCCCCTAAACTGAACACCACTCCCAGATGGATGAGGAGAGACTACAGGTCTTAGGAAGGAAACCAGTACAGAAGGCCTGGTTCTCCCAAAGTTACAAGAAGATCCCGAAGAGAGGACTCTGGCTGGCTAAGCTGCCTTCAAGTCACACAGGGAACCTTAGGAATGAAGCTCTGATGAACTGTCGTCACCAGTGCTGATGTGGGGTTTGGTGGTGGCTGCTTTTTTTTTTTTTTGGCTCTTTTCAGCTTATTTCGTGAAGGAGTTATACTAGTCCAAGTTAAAAGCAGACCCTAAGTGGTTACATTATACAAGCTGTGAGGTTTTTAAACTTGTGACAAGGGACAGAAGGGAAATTCTACTCATTGCAAGGAAACCCTCACTTAAACTTCAGAGAGCCACAAGCTCTTAAAACCCATAAACTTTCAGCTGGTCATCCTTAGCCAGTCCAGTCTCTACCAGGAACTGGAGTATGTTCTTATGCCGGTCACCCTGTAGCTGAATTACTTCTCCATATTCTGGATGCTCAATTACAGTACCATTGCAGGCAAATTTCTTCTTAAGCACCTTCACTAGTTTCTTTTTATCGTAATCATCAGAGATCCCTCAGACAGTAGTGAGGGTCTTCCTGCCGTTTCTCTGTTGAAGTCTTATATGGATATAATCCTCAGTGCCAGCTGGAGGCAGGTCATCACCCTTACTTGTATCAGCAATGGGTCGAAAGAGTGGAGGTTCTGGATAGTGGGCATGTGATAAGATTCCTTTTCCTCCGTGGAAATGACCAACAGAAGGCAGCTGCAGGAGAAGGCGGGCGGGGGTGAGGGTAGGGGGGAAGCTAGGGAGTTGAAGGGGGAGACAGCTGAGTCCTGGGCAGCGGCTCAGTGACTGGGGCCAGTGGATGCTTTTTAGCTGTTCATATACCTGTAAGTAATCCTAGTAAACTTACCAGCCCACCAACCTAGACTCGGACAGAATCTCTTTGGTCTCTTCATTGCTTTATCTGATCTGTCCAAAGCTCTAGGAAAAGTCACATGACAGGAGCATGCTCACAAGTACACAGGTGTGTCCACAAGCACAGTGGGTGTACACACAGTATGTGTGTCCACACCCACTCACGGAAGCAGTTGGCAGGCAGCTCTCGAGCAAGCAAAACCAGAGCATCTTTACCCTTCTAGCATATTCTAGGTCTATGAAGCAACCTTGTCCAGTCCCACATTGGTTTCTACCTGCTGTACAGGTAGAAAATTATCATTTTAATTACCAAAATCAACTCAGTGTTGAATAAACTAAAGGCATAGTATAGAAAGAAAAAGGGTTGTGGTTTCATGGAAAACTTAGGTCAATATTCTACAAAAGTGGGATGACACACAGGACTAGAGGCAGTTGCTAATTTGGTTGTTAGACGTTGGCAAACACCTAGCATATACAAGACCCTGGGTGTGATTTGTTATCACTAAGAAAAGGAAAGGGAAGGGGGAAGAGGATATATACATCAAGTTTAAGATACTTATATTTAAAAGCTTTTACCCAGCTGGGTCTGGTGGTGCACTCCTTTAATCCCAGCACTTAGGAGGCAGAGGCAGGGGGATCTCTGTGAGTTTGAGGCCAGTCTGATCTACAGTGAGAGTTCCAGGACAGCCAGGTCTACCCAGAGAAACCCTGTCTCTAAAAACCAAGAGCAAATTAAAAATAAAGATTTTTTAAAAGTTTTTACCCTATATAAAAATTTTATGTAGATGGTTTGACAAAAAATATATTTTAGATATATGTATACTATTTTACTTTTTCTTTTTGAGGCAGGGTTGCCTCAAACTCCCAGCAACCTGCCTATTTCATCTTCTGAATGCTGAGGTCACAAGTATGCACCACCATGCCTGGCTTTTAATAACTTTTTTCTACTTAATTGTCAATGTTCACCTAGTCTAAATCATACCCTGAGAAAGAACTTTTATAGTGCATTAGTGCCTGGTGGGACTTGGGGTGGCAGATTCTTGCTCTCTGTGATGGTTTCCCAGCACTTCACACACTGTATGTTTGGCTTTGGTGACGGCGTTTCTGTTCCCAAACATTGCAATAATGAATTACTCAAGAACAGTCTTTTCCAATAGTGGCCATAGGATTAGAGCTAAGCCAATTCAAAAATATTTTGGATAGCTCTTTTAAATCCAATTTGACTATAGGAAATGCACTCAGTGAAGATTAACACAGCGCACACATTCTGCCTGGCTACCACCAAATCAATATTTGGCATTTGTGCTTGGAATTGGGGGGGGTGGATTTTTAAGCCCAAATTGAATGTCTTAGTGACTTTTTGTTGCTTCTGCTTTGATAAAATACCTACCCCAACAAAAACAACTTGGGGGAGAAAAGACTTCTTTGGCTTACGGTTTCAGCCCACTATCGCATGGAAGACAAGGTTGTTGACAGAGAAGGTATGGCAGCAGAAGCAGGAAGCTGGCTGGTCACATTGCAGCCACACCCAGGAAGCAGGAAGTGGGGCCATAAAGTGTTATAGTTAAAATAACTCTAGGGAGATGGCTCAGTGGGGTGAAGTGCTTCTGTTCGAGCATGAGTTTGGATCCCCAGCTCCCACACACAAGTTGAGCGTGGGATTGTGAATCTGCACCCCTATCAAGGCTGGTCAAAAACAGGCCAATCATAGAGGCTCACTGACCAGCCAGTAAGTCAAAACAGTGAACTTCAGATTCTGAAAGAGAGTCTGTCTCACAAACAAAAAACACATAAAATGAAGAATGGTCGAGGGGAAAACTTATAGTCAAACCCCTGGCCTCTGTGCATCCACGAACAGACAAGCCCACTTATGCACACGTGTATACACCACCCCCAACACACACTTATACAAAGTAAATGGATAAGAAACTCCAATATCAGGAGGAATTATTTGGTGTCAGATTAATTATTTGCTAAAGGAAGAAGAAGGAATTTTGCAAAATCATCACTCAACCATTTGAAATACAAGACTCGTGTAATTTGAGAATGAAGGAAAAACTCACAAGCCACCATGCTGGGTTTTTATCCCCACAGCAGAAATTCATATTAAATGGGTCCCACTCTGTACATTACCACCCAAAATGAAATGCTTCTCAACCTAGGAAGGGGTGAATGTTTGTTTTTAAGGCCTTGTACCTGCCAAGTAAGCACTCTGCCAGCCACTGACCTACAGCCTCAGCCCTTGATTTAAGACAAGGTCTATGTAACCCAAATTGACCTAAAATCTGCACTCTTCCTGACTCTGTTTCTTGAATGCCAAGATTAGGGGCATGAGCTGCTACACCCAGTTTTTTACCTTTTTCTTTTTTTCATTTTCTTTTTTGTTTCGTTTTGTTTTGTTTTTGTTTTTGTTTTTGTTTTTTGTTTTTCAAGACAGGATTTCTCTGCTCATCTTTGTCTGTCCTGGACTCACTCTGTAGACAAGGCTGACCTTGAACTCACAGAGATCCACCTGCCTCTGCCTCCCAAGTGCTGGGATTAAAGATGTGTGCCACTACACCCAATAATTTCGTTAACTTTTTATTTCAAAGTAATTTGACTTTTAAAAGATTACAAAAGACAGAGTTATAATCCCACTTCCCCAAATGGTGTCCTACTTGGTAGTCGTATAGAATCAAAGCAGAAAATCAGCTTTGAAGCCCTACTTGTAGCTAATTTGCAGATCCTTGCTAATCGGGACTATCATAATGACCATCCTTGGTCCAGGACCTTCAAGGGATAAGTCTGTGTGTCTCCTTGTCTCCTGAGTCATGTGATGGCTGTTCTGTTTAGTTCACATGATCTTGGTGTTTTTAATGAATACTGGCTAGTATTTTTAGAATCTCTCTTGGGTTGGTAGGTCTGATGTTCCTCATAATTGGTTTCAGGTTACATTTTGGACAAGAAAATCCAAGATATGAAGCTGGGGAGATAGCTCGGTGAATAAAGTGCTTGCTGCCCAGGCATGGAGACCTGAATACAAACTTTAGCATCCATGTAAAAAGGCAGGCACTGCAGGCTAGTCTAGACAAACTGGTGCTCTTCAGTTTCAGCAAGACAGTCTGTCCAGAAGACACATGTGGAGAATGATAGAGGAAGACATTGCCGTTTACTTCCATCCTCTGCACACACACACACACACTCACCACACACACATGCACATACATGCACACACACTTACCACACACATGCACACACACAACAACAACAAAAACCAGAAGTGAGGTGGAGTCTTCTGCATATGCCAAGGGTGCTGGGCATTGTCATTCCTGACAATGATCTTGATGCCATGTCACAGTGACCCCTTTCTAATCACCAAGCATCCTGAGGAGAGATTTCTCAACTCAGCAAATACTTCCTTTCACATCACTCTCTGCCCACTAATTTTTGTGTCCCCTGATATTTTTTGTCTGCAACCATCATTACTGTGGCATTTGTCAAACATCAGTGTTCTGTTCCCCTTTTTTTTCTATATTAGTCACAGTTAAAAACAAAGGACTATCTTTCCCCTGCTGTCTTCTTTATTCTATTGTTTTTCTCAGCATGGACTTGTGGGTATTAATTGATGCTAAGAGCTATCACTCTTCAAAATTATTATGTATCTTCTCACTCAAATTGGCCCAGTGCTTCATGATTGAAAATTTCTTCTTTTTAACAATGTAGTAAAACAGCCGGGCGGTGGTGGCGCACGCCTTTAATCCCAGCACTTGGGAGGCAGAGGCAGGCGGATCTTTGTGAGTTCGAGGCCAGCCTGGTCTACAAAGTGAGTCCAGGACAGCCAAGGATACACAGAGAAACCCTGTCTCGAAAAAACCAAAAAAATAAAAAATAAAAAAATAAAAAAATAAAAACAATGTAGTAAAACTGTTAATTTAATTAAGTGTACAGCAATAATTATGAAATGTGAAGGCAGAATCTTTGATTTAAATGAAGTTTAGGGGAACAAAAACAGTATGCCTGTTTTGGTAACAAGAGTTGCTCTGACTACCAGCCTTTTGGAACTCCCTCTTGCCACCAGAGTCAGCCCACTGTCCTGAACATGGTTGTCACTCACCTCACCCCACTCTTTAATTGCTTTGGTCTGACTGTTCAGTGATCTTAAGCATTGCCTAGCCATGTCACCATCAGCAGAAAACTGAGCCATAGCTTCTACTACATGCTTCCCCAGTGTTCCCCACCAGGCTCCCTAACTTAACCTCCCATGCTGCATTGCAAGAGCCCCTGTGCTTCCCATTTGACCCAATGAGTCTGTGCAGGTCTTTTGAACAGCGATCTTACCCACTTTACTAACTGCTTAGTCCCAGAGCCTTGTGTGCACCCTGGGGTGTGGACAGGCTGGGGATATACACTGGATGGATAAATAAAGAATGGTTGATGGGTGACTGGATGAAACCCTCTGAATACACGTCCTTGCTTTGCTATTGGACACGCTCTTTACTGTCCCTACCCTTCCCCACCATGCAAGTGACTAGAGACCACGAGGGAAGAGAAACATGAAGCCTGTGGTGTAAGGCTTGGTCTCTTTGAACACTGTGAGGAGTTTGAAGCTGAAAGGAGGGGTCATGGTAGCTTTATGCACAGAATTCGCCTACCAAAAAGTTTACCCATTTAAAGTGTAAAAAACAATGGCTTTTCTTTTATTCATAGTTGAGAAATGGTCACCTCGAACAATTCTGAGCTCTTTCATTGCCACAAAAAAGATACTTCCACACCCTTTAGTTATTGTCCTCAGCAGTCTCCTCATATCTGTTCCTGCTGTGACCTGTTTTAGCACTGTACATGACTATTTATTCTTGACCTTTTTTAATATAGGAAGTCATCCAACATGATCCTGTGTGTCTCACTTTCACTCAGCATGTTCTAAAGAGTCACCCAGATTCTAGCATGCATCAATACTTCATTCTTATTTATGTCCGAATAATATTCTAGTGAGTAGATATATCATATTTTGCTTATCCATGTATCAATCACAAATAATGGTGTTTTAAATATCCACATATTAAGTTTTGTGTGGCCATAATGTTTTCATGTATCCTTTGTATAAGCCCAGGAGTGGAATTGCTGGGTCAAACTCTGTTTTACTCTCCGTAGAACAGAAAATCTGTGTGTTTCCTCCAGCAGCGTGTGAGCATCTAATATCTCTGCATGCTTGCTAATGCTACTGTCCTAGCCCTTTAATTATTATATCCAAGTCAGTAGAAAATTGTAGTATGGTTGTGATTTTCACTTCCTGATTGAACATGCTCTAATATACTGAATTCTGTACTGGTAATATATATTTGACATTGTGGTGAGTTTCCCCCTTTTATTGAAAATGTAGAATTTTTGTCTGGTAATATATCCGGATTATGGCTTCCCCCTCTCTCTACTCCACCCAGTTCCTCCCCACCTCACCTCTCATCTGGATCCACTTCCTCTCTGTCTCTCATTAGAAAACAAACAGGCTTCTAAGGAATAATAATAAAATATAATATAATAAAACAAAAATTCTCACATTGGAGTAAGACAAGAGAAATAAACAGAAGGAAAAAGACCCAAAGAGAAAGCATAAGAATCAGAGACCAACATATCCTCATCTATGTTCATAGCAACCTTATTTGTAAATAGCTAGAAACTGGAAACAACCCAGATGTCTCTAAACTGACAAATGGATTAAAAAAAAAAAACTGTGGTACATTTACACAATGGAATACTACTCAGCTATCAGAAACAAGGAAATCATGCAATTCGCTGCCAAATGGGTAGAACTAGAAAAGATCATTCTCAGTGAGCTAACCCAGACTCAGAAAGATGCACATGGCATCTACTAACTTATAATTGGATTTTAGTCATATAGTTCAGGATAATTATCCTACAACTAACACACCAAAAGGATCAGGAACATAGACTTTGTTACCTACTAATGGGACAATTTGCCCTGGGGTGCTACCTTGTAGGCCTCCAGTACAAGAGGAAGCTCTTAGCCCTCATATGACTGTTGAACTGAGAGGAATTAGATGGGTGGGAGAGGGAGGAGAGGGTGGGAGGGTGGAACCGGGAGGGGTGGAAAGAGGGCACCATGATGCACATGTAACTTGATGTAATAAATAAACATTAAAAAAAAAAGAATCAGAGACCTATCATTTGCGCACTAAGGAATCCCATAAAAACACTAAACTGGAAGCTATAATATATACACAAAGGACCTGGGTTCAGGCTACCTCAATCTCTGTGAATTCATACGATTTTTGATCCTGTTGATTTAGAGGCCCTTGTTTTCTTAGTGTACTCTATCCCATCTGGCTCTTACACTCTTTCTGCTTCCTCTTCTGTGAGGTTCCCTGAGCCCTGATGGGAGGGACATGTAGGAACATCACATTATAGGGCTGAGTGTCCCAAGGTCTCTCATTCTCTGCATAATGTTTGTTTGTGAGTCTCTGCACTTGCTGCCATCTGCTGCAGGAAGAAGCCTCCATGATGCTAGCTAGCTGAGCAACACACTGTTCTATGAGTATAGCAGAATGTCATTAGGAGTCATCTTATTGTTACTTTTTCTTTTTTAAAAAAACAGTAGTATTTTATTTTATTTTATTTTACCCTAGGTCCCTGGGCTATCTAGTCTCTGATTCTTGGTTACACAAGGAATCGGTGTGGGTCCCATCCCATCTCGTGGAATGGACCTTAAGTCAAATCAGATATCAGTTGGTTACTTCCCCAAGCTTTGTGACACCATTACTCTAGCAAATCTTGCAGGCACGCCGGGCGGTGGTGGCGCACGCCTTTAATCCCAGCACTCGGGAGGCAGAGGCAGGCGGATCTCTGTGAGTTCGAGACCAGCCTGGTCTACAAAGCGAGTCCAGGACAGCCAGAGCTACACAGAGAAACCCAGTCTCGAAAAAACCAAAAAAAAAAAAAAATCTTGCAGGCAGGACTCCATTGCAGATTAAAAGGTTTGTGCCTGGCTCGGTGTTTACATTTCTCATTTGATGGTGTGTAGAGTATCTTCTTATACTAAAGGTGCTAGCACACAGAGGTGAAGATTTTATGTAGGCACCAATTCAACTTCTCTGTGTTCAATGTGTCGTGTAGGTGTTGTATTCAGCAATGAGGCCTTGCTGTCATTTTATGGAGAACAACCTAGAGTCTTGGCAACAGCCTGGGTTGTTTAGGGATTCCCATGGGACCCCCTTTGCCACAATTCAGTTAGATCTAACCCAATCCCGGTACTGGAAGCTTTTTTGGTAACAAGAGATGTCCATTTGGAACTCTGTCTCTCCCATTATTTGCAATTTCATTTAGGTTGTCTTCATATACGTACATATTTTAAGAAGCTTCAGTGGTATTAAGTGTAGGAGTTGGATAGATTGGATTTGGGAAATATATAGGAGTTTCTGATACTGTCTCTTAATTCGGGGCCTGAAGAGCATTTTCAGCATGAAGTCAGCAAAAACAGGAAAGACTCAATAGACTGAAAAACAAGTTTGAAGTCAGGAAAAACAGGAAAGACTCAAGACTCGAAGAAACAAAGTATCTGGCCTGACATTGTTTTCAGCTGCTAAGTGGGCAGAGCCCAAATTAAGCTGAAACAGAGTTCCTCCTATTTGAGTACAGTGCGTGGAGCCGAGAAGAGAAAAGGCCCCTGATGCTAGAGAGC
>CAJQZJ010035590.1:792064-846592 GCA_907164525.1 Lophiomys imhausi | reverse complement strand
ATTTAACCACAATTGAATAGATCTTTGTATATTGATACAAATTTAAAGGTAACGCTTCCTAATGGTATCATACCTAGAGATACTTAATAATAAAATGTGAAGCTCTGATCTCTTGATACCAACCGTCTAAAACGGTCTAGGATAGTTAAAACAAACTCCTAGTCATGCAAACATGTCTCTTTGTTAGCTACTATGACAGTCTATCACAGATATTCTCTAAACTACCCAGTAATCATGTTGCTAAGCTTTTGTGTTTTGAGACAGTGTTTCACTTTGTTTTCCTGGCCTGGAATTCTTGATGTGGATAGATCAGGATGGCACTGAGCTCATAGAGCCTGGCCTTCCTCTTTCACCCAGTGTTGGAATTAAAGGCTTGCATCACCATACCCAGGCCACAATTACTTTATTTGAAGATAAATGGTGATAATTAAACATGTAAATTGGGGGCTGGTGAGATGGCTCAGCTGTTAAAGGCACTTGCCTTGAAAATCTGAAGACCTGAGTTTGATGGTGGGATCTAAAGAAAGGTAGAAGGACAGAACTGATTCTACATAGTTGTCTCTGACCTCCACATAAGCACTGTAGCACATGCGTGGCCACATTCACACACATACTCAGTAATAATAAATAAAGATTTTTAAAAGTTGTAAATTGAGATTTCCAGGACTACTATTCCATTTAACATAAAACCTAGAGTCTGGCCTGGTGGCGCACACCTTTAATCCCAGCACTCGGGAGGCAGAGGCAGGCAGATCTCTGTGAGTTCAAGGCCAGTCTGAATCCAGGACAGCAAGGGCTATTACACAGAGAAACCCTTGAAAACAAAACAAAACAAAACCCCCCAAAATTTAGAAAGACAATGTAGAACAATGGTTCTCAATCATTGAGTCGAGACTCTTTTAGTGAGTCCCATATTAGATATCCTGCTCATCAGATATTTACATTACAATTCATAATAGTAGAAAAATTACAGTTATGAAGTAACAATAAAATGATGTTATGGTTGGGGGTCACCGCACCACAAGGAACTGTATTAAAGGGTCACAGCATTAGGAAGGTTGAGAACCACTGATTTAGAGGGTGCGTGAAAATATGAAAATGGCCAATATAACCAAAAGAAGCCAGGAAACATATACTAGAGACACAAAACCTGTGACACATGGAACAGATGAGTGAAGTGAGTTTCTCTCATATGCTTTTGCTGGACATTGAATGGCTTTGGAAACCTGCTTCTGCTACAAACCTGTTAATGTTTTGTCATGAACTCAACAAAAGTCTTCAAAGTACTGAAACTCAAATAAATTCATCCACTCATGGTACCCATGAATAGGTGATGACACCTATTTGGCTAGAAAGACACTTCAAAATTGAACCTGTGTATTCCCAATGAAAGGCAGCATGAAATAAAGCAGGCATGGTAATGAATGGCAGTTATCCTTTCCCCAGGAGGTGGAGGCAGGACCAGGAGCTCAAGGTCATTCTCTGTGGTGGAGACTACAGGCAAGCCTGGGCTATAAGAACAATACTTGCTTTGAACCTCATGTCAGTAAAAGTTATCTTCTCAAAGAGAACTTCATTCCTTTCGTTAACAGACCTGCATAAAATATACTGTGAACTTCAAAATATGTGGACTGTCCTGCCCTCTTATTATATAGGTATTTATACAAAGTCCTCGGTTTTGCCTCTTGACCCACAAAGCTTAAAGTATTTACTACAAGGTCTTTCGGAGAGCCTCTTAGCTCTAGGCTAAATGCAGCTTTTGCTATAACCGTTACTGTGTACTTTGCTTTGGAACCACAGACATTCTACCTCAGACTGTCACCTCTGTGAATCACCAGGAGAAGGTCAAGACATGTCAGGAATGGAAGCTGGGAGTTAATTCAGTCAGGAGGTTGAGCAATAGCTAACACCAATCAGCACATACAATCTGGAATGTTTCGCTGTAGAAACTCACTATAGAGAAGTCCCCCATTCCCACAGTCTGGCCTCCCCAGTCCCAGTTACTCATAGTCAGCCACAGACATGGACTTTTCAGATACGGTAGTATGTTGTATTAACTTTTATGATAGGGTGATATAATTGTTCTGATTTATTATTAATTATGGTTAGTCCCTTACTGTGCCCAATTTATAAATGCAACTTTATTGTATATATGTAAAAATTGATATGTGTGTGAGTGTGAAGTATGGCTTCAGGTCCTCACTAGGCCTCTTGGTTCATATCTTCCAAGGACAGAGGAAAGACCACTGTGAACACACTCATTGCTATGAAAATCTTATTAATTAAGGCGCTATTCCTTTTCATCTCACAGGAGCTGAGAAGTTATCAGATCCAGTGTCTGTAAACATCAGTTAAGAGAAGCAAAGGAAAAACGAAAATTGTATACCGGGGATAGAATTCAGCTGTAGAGCACTAGCCTAGAATGTCTGAGGCCTGGGCTCAGTCTCCAGGTCTATCAACAAACACGTGGATGTTTAAGCAACCCCTTCCCCACAAAAGGAACAAGGGTGAATCATGCACACATAATGTTCCAGGTTTGTCATTCCAGCACTTGGAAAGTAGAGGCAGAATGAAAAGTTCGGGGTAATTCTCTGCTTCAAGTCAAGGCCAAGCTGGACTACAGGCTCAAGAAAATCTAAAATCTGGCTGGGCGTGGTGGTACACACCTTTAATCCCAGCACTCCCTAGGCAGGACAATTTGACTTCAAGGCCTGTCCCATTTATATTGTGAGACCCTGTCTCAAAACAACCAAACAAAAAACACTCAATGCCCTCCCACCCCCAATCCCTAATAAAAAGCAACAGAAACAGAGGAGCAAAGGTAGGTATTTGTGAGGGGTAGGAAAAGGTAAATGCAGACGCGTTGGGGGCTAGTGTCCATTAAGTTCTCTGGGGAACATGACTATTAGACAACAAAACTGGTTGTGGTACCTGGAGGTTCCCAAAGTACCCATTCCCATCTTGTCAGCAACAGGGTGCTCTCACTCCCCAACCGTTTTAAGAAACTTCACTTAGAGTGTTCTGATGAGTGCATGAATGGAAGTATTGTTTGTGACGATTTGAGCACATTTCATGTTGCTGAAGAGTGTGCAGGAAAAAAAAAAAATCAGAGACAGAATGGTTTACTAGTTCCAGGCCAGTCTGGGTGAGTTTCAGGCTAATCAGGGCTGTGTAGGCAGACCTCGCTTCAAAACAATTCTAATCTCCTTCCCGCCCCTCAAGAACCTAGTGGGAATAGAGGGGCGAGTCTGGAAAATCCGACTGGTCCTCAGCAGGGAACATGAATATAATGCATTTACACACATATGTATCCATGTTTATTTTACCGTCAAAAGAAAACAAATGGAAGTGTATTTAGGTCTTCCTCATAAATCCACACATTAATCACTTTATGTAATAGCGGGTTAGAATTTAAACACCATCTTCTGCAGTGGGCATTTTAAAGACATTACAAATAGCAATAAAAACAGAGTGATCAGAACGCTGGGGCTAAACGCTGACCCCCTCCTCTGCCGGACCCCGGGCCGTCCCCTCCGCCAATGACCGAGCCCGAGCAGCGGCCTAGGGGAGGGCTAAGATCTGCGGCAACGCACCCGGTCAACTTTGTAGTCCGGTCACCTACGTCGGTTGGTAGCAGCCGCTGCGGCTTTAAGTGGAGGCCGGGGGATTTCGAATCGGGGAAGGCGGGAGGTCCGGCCGAGGGGCGCCCCCGTCGCGGGGAGTCCCCGCCCGCCGCGTCCCCGGGGCCGAGCGCGGCCCCGCCGCTTTGTCTCCGGCGTCGCGCCCCGCACTTCCCGGTGCGCAGCCTGTAACTCGAGCTCCCATTTCCTGGCGGATTCTCTTAAAGCGGCCGCGGTCGCCGCGCAGAACAAAGGCCATTGTCTCGCTTCCTCCTGCGGCGCCGCGTCCTTCCCGGAAAGCCCCTTCCTAGACCGCGGTCCCCGGGCTGCGTCTGCGCCTCCGGCAGCGCACAGGAAAGCCCCCACTGTGCGTGGCCCAGGTCCCCCGGAGGCGTAGCCGGGGGGAGGCGGGCGCGTGCGGGATGAACCGGGCTTGCTGGTCCCGGGGCCACGCCGCAGAGGTCCCCCAAAGGGGGCTTCCTCGGGGCGGCCCCGTGGGCACCCTGCGTCCCTCCCCCTAAAAGGCTTTTTGATTTCCCCGCGGCCCGCGGTAACCCGAGCTTTTATTTCCTGGTGGCTCCTTTAAGAGGCAGAGCCGGGTGCTGGGAATTCACGTCAGTTTCTGCCCTGAAACTCTCAAGATCAATGAGCAGAGAGCTTTCTCAGTTCTGCCTTTCAGTTTCTCTCTTCCAGGAAGGAAAACATTCGGGGGAGGGGGGTGAAGGAGGGAGAGAGGGGAGGGAGGGAGCGAGCGAGGGAGAGCTGCGGGAGGGCGGAGGCGGGCGCGCCGGCCGCGAGTGGGAGGAGACACGCGAGGCCGGCCGGCTGCGCCCGGGTCGCCTCGCCGCGACCCGCACCCCCCACGCCGTGCTCGCCCGCTCCCACGCCCCCACCCCGCGCGCGGTGTCGGCGCGCTCCGAGGACCCTCCTTCCCGGCGGCCGCCGCCGGCGATGCTGCTGCAAGAAACTTCTTAAATGACCGCGTCCCGCTGCCCCGCCGAGCTTTTCTGGGTTGGGGAGAGGAAAGGAAAGTGGAAAAAAACTGAGAACTTCCTGATCCCTCTCGCTGTGAGACATGTCTGAGACTCCTGCTCAGTGTAGCATTAAGGTAACGATCCGGTTCTCCTCCCTCCCCCTAGGCGATCGGAACCCCCTCGCTCCGGGGCTGCTGGTGCAGTTTGCTAGGCTCGCGGGGAATTATTTGGGGCGCGAGGAGAAAAGATGCAGCTCGCGGTAACGGCTGTACCCTTTAGCGTAACCTTGCTACACCCCTCTCCCGCCGAGCCCCTCCTGGGGTCCTGGGTCCCCCACACCACTCTCTTTTTGACAATGTAATGCCGCTCTCAGTTGGTAGGAGGAACCCGGGTTGTCTTCAGATCTTTAGAACACCTCCGTAATTAGTGCGCTTAAAATAAGAAAGGAAAAAGAAAACCCCCTTCTCCTTATTCCTACGCCTAACGTGTGACTAAACTGTAACTTTTGTTCCCAAGGGGTAGTCTCCCTCGGGAAAAAGTTCTAGGGTCCCCACCAAGACGGGGTCCCCCCCTCCGGGTTCAATCACACAAGATTTTTACCACCTCCTTTCTTCTGAGTGTGATTGCAAACCCTAGGACAGTCTTGATGTCAGCTTTTCCTGACACACAATGAAAAAAAAAAAATTAAACCAAGGTGAATAAAGTTGCTGAATAGTTGTTTTACTCTAGTGCATATGAAAGTTGAGCAATCTGAAAGTAGAAAACTCCTGTGATGCAGGGTGGAAAAAAAGTGGCTAGGCAAAATGACCTTCTCTGACAGTACAGAGCGAGTGTTTGGAAACGCTGCAGTCTCCAGGCTCCCTGGCCTGTTCTGAGTTCAGGAGGGATATTTGCAAACAACCCTTGCCTTCCAGGTAGTCCTGTGTGATTGTATATACCCGGCGTGTCTCTATAGGCTGCGATGCTGTAGTTTGTTGCTTTTAAAAAGTTGTTGTGAAGTTTGCCACCGTTGGGAGGCAGGATGATTTGTCTGTCTCCCCCAGTTATTTTTCCCATGGTGCAATTTATTCGGTACTTTATTTCAAGGTTCCGCTGGTCACCAGGAGGCAAGCTTTCTGCTCCCTGTGCAAGGCTGAAGTTTATGAAGTTTTCTTCTGGCTTGGCCTATGTGCCCCTTGCATGGATATTGCAGAAACAATGGACATCTGACATGATTTCTTCTGTGGGGAGTTAGGCAAATCTTTCCTATTTTGTTTCATCTAGGTTCCATGTGAGGGAATGGTATTTTGTCATGCTGGCTTACTAGGTTTTTCATGATTAAAATCAGATCTTAGTGTTTGTTTGGTTTTTTAAAATCAGGAATAATGGTCATGGTTTTGGAGTAAGACTGATAGGGACTCGGAAGGTGTATTGGTGCCTTTGTTTTATGCCTCACAGAGGAGCCCACAGGAACTTTTGGGCTTTTGTGTTTGTGCATATCTGGGGTAGGCTTTGGAGTAGTGAGTGCCTCACTAAAGAATTTAGGATACCATGATACTTCAAAACCAGTCTCCTCTGCAATGTAAATTAGATTGTTTGTCAAGTTCAGGAAAATCTTGTCGAATAGATTATTTAATTTACTTCACACTGCATAGCAAAAACAGAGGTAACAATATAATAGGGTACTAGATCAGTAAGTTGTATTTGGCGCAATGGCAATAAACCTAACAACAGAAAAACTGGGACCAACTGTAGCACAGTAGCTTCAGATTGAAAACAACACGATGCAGTCTACCCTGTGACTTCTGATACCTCTTCCACAGTGACTGCATCGGTGCTGTTCTGATGGGCTCATGGCTGGTTGTCTGCTGGAATCAGGAGTGCCTCTGATGAAAAGCTTGTTTCATTGCACCCCAATGGAAAGAAGAGCTAACACATGGAAGGAGCCAAGCTCCAACAAAACACATTCTCAAATGTGATACGGAAGTTGTATGCAATTGGCACTATCATTTTTTTTCCTTATTGCCTTCGGTGTTTTATTTTTATTCTTTTTTTTTTTTAACTTTGGTCCTGGTGATGGAACCTAGGACTTTGTATTATACGGGATAGCAGAACTCTGGTTTTGTACTGTAGCGCAGCCCTTTTTTCTTTTTGGGGTGCCCCTTTTAGGTTTTATTTTATCAGTGTGCTCTGTGCCATTCAAGTGTGTTTATTATTCTTCACCACACATCCGAGTAACATTTTTGTTTTGGATTGTTCTTGGTGGAGCCAGTGAATGTTTTTAGGTGTGTGTGCATGAAGACTATCTCTCCATGGAGTTGCTTGTGTTTATCATGTTCCATAATAAGCCATGGAGATCAAGGACCTGGATTAGTTCAGGCCATCTGAAAATGCTTCCGTGATGCGTGCTTCATGTAGTCCTTGGGATGTGGTTCAGTGATGGCTTGAGAGAAAATGTTTACTAACAAGCCCCAAGCAAGTCACTTGCTTCTCCCAGCATTACTTGAGCCCAGTGAACGATAAACTTTTCTTTGGAGTGGAGGGTGGAGTCTTTGGAGGATAAGCTGATGCTGTGTTGTACTAAGGAAGGCTGTCTTTGACCAGAGAGCCTTCTCTCACACCTCCTGAAACCTTTCCTATCTGCTCTCCCGCAGCAGAAACAGCTGGTCAGCAGGCAGTAAATTCCTCAGCAGCTGGTGAGATAGAGGCCACGGGAACCTGGCCAGAGACAGCCACGGCAAGGGGGGGGGGGGGAGTACTTTGTTTACTTTTGAGCCCTTTTCTGTTCTGCTAGGAAAGACGCAAGTCAGGTTTGGGTGGAGTTTCCAAGGTGAAAGTTTCTAAATTGGTCAATCAGTGACACCTTTGTAAAGATCACATAAGTGCAGGGTGGCTGACAAGAGAGCAGAGAAGGGCCCTGTGTGCCTTTGCACTTAGCATGTCTTTCCTTACCTAGAGGAGTTAATGTCAGACACTTTTTTTTTTTTTCTTTTTCTTTTTTACAGTAGAAGAGAAGCTTTCCCTGCCAGGCCTGGGGTCATCCAGAGTAACACGGAGCCTTGTTAATTCTCTGTAACAACGCTTCTGACATTCTGCTCTGTTCCTCACCCCTTGGAGTTGGTTGATCATCTTTTTTTGTTTTGTTTTGTTTTGTTTTCCATCCCCAGAAAGTTGGGCTAGTCACAGGACAAAGGAAAATAGGCTGGCTTTTCCACCACCAGCCTTCACCTTCAAGTCGCCTGTTTAGTTTTAAATTCAGCCAAGCTACCGCAGAAAGTGACTGTGGCCCCAGCGGACAGGGGCCTTTTGCAAGGCTTGGCACAGAACTTGCATTGAATGAGGCGATCCAGCACCCAAAAAAAAGCTAGTGGCATAATGCCCGTGGCCCTTCTTTTCCTGTTTTCCTTATTAGTTCACATTTATGATAGAATGAAATTCTCATTAAAAAAAAAATGTTTTGGGGATACTGCCTAGATGGCTCATAGTCCTTTGGGTTAGTTAGCAAGAGTGATCTTGGTGCCATAGTTTCTCACCTGTTTGCAGGTGCAGACTCATTTCTGTCATGTTTGCTGACTCTGAGTGAGGTGTGGAGGAGGGGAGCGCGCCTCTCTCTGCCCACGCATCACACCTCATTTAATAAGATTACCCTACTACCTGTAAAAGCTCCAGAGCTCTGCCTGGTGTCTGTTCCCAAAATTAAAAGGATTTTGATATGTTAATAATAATCTTTGATTATTGTGATAATCTCAGAAACTGCTTCTGTGTCTAAACAAAAGAAAGGAATCCGGGTGAGAGTCATGGCTCACCCCTGTAATCTCTTCCCTTGGGAGATTGTAGAGGGAGGATTAGGAGTTCAAGGTCATCCTTGGCTACACAATAAGTTTAGAGGGTAGCCTGGACTACATGAGACCCTGTCTGAAAAAAACAAAAATAAAAATTGTAAAAGGAGGAATTGAATAAGTGAACAAAAAAGGCTTGAGGGATCCCTAGAAAGACTCAGGTGGACTAGCAGCTTGAAGAGCCCCATTTCTCTGACAGTAGCATCAGGGAACTTCCAGATATTTAGAGTTAAGAGTTGAGAGATCTTAGCCAGACCCTGGGCCACAGACTTCATTTTGAGTTTTGAGAGCTATGTGGTTGCTTTTAGCCCATGGATGACTGAACCCAGTTGGAACACAAGCCTACAGGGTCTCAGGGACACCACATCACATTCTCTAGGTTCATGGAGTGTCTATAAAAGGCCAAGGAAATCTGATACAAATAGGCTCTGCTCTCTGGCACTTCCTAGTGTGGTCCATTTTAATCACAAGCCAGCTGGTCTGAGGGCACAGAGTTATGTGCTGTGAAAGATGGTGTGTGTGGGAACAGTGGGCTTGCAAGGATCTAGTCAGGTATGAGAAGAGGAAGTGGTAGGAGGTGGGGATGGATGAGGGAAGAGAGGCCTGATGGACTTGCTTCTGCACCTTAGTGTGCAGAGATAACTGCTATGATGGTCTGGCAGTTCCACTGTTGGCTAACCTGGCTGCTACCTGCTATCACACCACCCCTTGATAAATCCATGGATGAGCCACAGGCTTCTTCACCCAGAGTCAGCCAGACCTATTCATACCTTCACTTACATGTAGTAACCAATCTCTTTAAGAACAATGAAGGTATAACAGACTTGGTAGCTGATTCTAAGAGTTCCTATGAAAAGGGGAGGTAAAGCAGGGAAATTATTGTGTTGTTAAGCAGCAGACACAGAACTAAGACATGCTCTCAGACACATGGCAAGGGGTGGGGAGGGGTAGGGGTGACTGGGAGTTTATTACTGATTTTTAAAGGTTGGCTTTTGGTGCCGTTCTCCCAGCTGGGGGAGTCTGTATCACAGGAAGCCCCTTAGAGAGTGTGGGGCATAAGGTGGGACATACTTTTGTCTGTGAATACCACTTAAAAAAACAGGACCATCATTTGGTCTTAGGCAGAGTCCGTCATTGCTGTATTGTTCCAATAGACTCAAGGAAGCCATACCTGTATATTTATTGAATAGAGTGTGACTTTCTTCAGTGTTCCCACGCCAATAGGAGCCCAGTTTGAAGACTGTTCATTGCCAGACCTAGTATTTGGGAAGAGAAAGGCTGGACTAAATTACGGAGAAGTTAGAATTACAGCCTATTAAAAAGCAAACATTTTATTGATTTTTCTGTACATTCAGGAACCAGACTAATAAAATAGCATTTATTGGGACATCTCAGAATGAGCCCCCACGGATGGCGAGAGTGACTTGTGTTCTATGCCTTCCATTGCGTAGGAATGAGTACAACCATGTGCTTGAGACTGGTCCTTTGGTGTTGAAATATTATCATAAATCTATCACTTACTCTGTTAATTCTCTGAGTAACCCTTTCATCTTTGACAGTGAAAATATGCAGTGTAGCCGGGTCTGGTCCCAGGCTACCTTATGCAGTTCTGGCATAAGGAGGAAGGCTTTACTGTGTTAAGTATGGAGACCCCATGTTGATCGAGCCAACTGCATGGAGTCCTAAGGCCTGTGTGTATGGAAGGAAACTGCAGAATCCTTGCAGAAGTTTTGGGAATTTTATAAACTTTCTGTAATTAGAAGTGCTTCGTTGCTATTTCAGTGGTCATCTCTCCTAAGACAGCAGCTCAGGTTTACAACTCTGTAGGGATTTCTCCTGTTTCTTCTTCCTCCTCCTCTTTTGCCTTGAGGCCTCCTTCACCATCACCACCATCACTGGTTACACACTAATGCATGCTGTTCTGGCATGTTAAACTCAGTGACCTCATTCCCTCCTCAGGGTCTCTCCTGGAGGCAGTTTCTCTCCCCATGTTACCACCATGGAAACTGAAGCCGGAGAGGTTAAGTGATGGTCCTGCCACAGAGCTCTCAGGCTTGTGTGCCTGGTGGCCGTACTCAGCTGAGACACCAGATCACCGAGCTGTAGAGCTCCCAGTAACTATTGTGAGTTTTAACGATCTTCAGTAAGCGAATTAGGAAACTCAGACTGATGGGGCAATGGCTCATCACCATAGCTAGGGTGAGAGGCAGGGGTGAAGCCAGCAGAGGTCTTGCGTTCCCTCTGCTTGTTCAGTGTGGAAGGTGGCTTTTTCCTCATTACCCATTAGTGCTAACCAGATGTTCACTCCTAACCAGTGACCTCTGGATGAATGTCCAGATGATCCAGAGTTTTTTTTTTTTTATTTTTTTTTAATTTTTTTTTATTTTTTTATTTTTTACTTTATTTTTTATTTCTTCAAGTTACATCTCAATTGAAATCCCCTCCCTACCCCGCCTCCAGTCCCACCCTCCCACCCTCTTCCGCCTTAACCCACCCATCCCCTTCCTTTTTTTTTTAAGTTTAAGATATATCTTTTCCCCCCAACAGCTCCCCCTTTCAGTCCAACAAATGGCTCTTACTCTTATAATAATAAATACAATACAAAACAACAGAGGTAATTAGGCCAAAATTATGAGAGTTTTTAAAAACAGCTTCTGCAGCTCTCTGGTGGTATGTTGCCCTCCATGGGTCCATTCTTGACCCCCGTGCTTTTACTCAGATATCTTTTCCCCATCTTTTTCTTATTTCCCCCCACTGCCCAGTAGTTTCTTCATTAACTGGTTGGATGTCTGAAGTTTTGTCCTCGGCCTGCTCAATCTCATTACTGGCAATACACATCTTTTCCCCTGTACCACTATTACTATTTTTAAAAGCTTTTTTGCCTAATCCATGAATGTCTTTCCCCCCCCCCCCCCCCCCCACAAATTATCCCTTGTATAAATCATTAACACTGTGATTTCTGGGAATCTATTTGAAATATTTGCAGATATTCCATGGTTTTCCATGACTGCCCCAGAAATAATTTTTTTTTCTTCTTTTCTCTGATGTGAGCCTGCCCACCCATCCTGGCTTTGCTCTTTCTAATTTACTTGAATGAAGAGAGACATTTGACCATCTGACTTCATATATTTCTGTTTTTTTGTTGGGGGGGGGTAACCCTCTCTACTCCCATCCTGGGATTGAGCACAGTTCTCATCATATATGCTAAACAAGATCTCTACTTTTGAGTTAGTTCTGTATTCAAATTTTTATATCCAAACAACTTCAATAAATAATGGAGGAAAATTCATACTTCCATCAGAGCCAGGGAGGCCTGTGGGAGCAGCAGGGAAGGGTGCAGAGGCAATTTGAGGTGACATGGTGCAGGTGACACAAAGACATTAAGGACGCATGACCCCAGAGGCAGATGAGGAAACGGAGTCTCATAGCTTGTCCCAAATCCTAGTGCTAATAGTAGCCAAACCACAATCAGAATCATGTGTTCTGTCCCAGGTACTTGTCCCTCTGACTCCTTGGTGAAGGAGAAGCCATAAAAATCAGACAAGAATTCATACAGCATTGTGTCCTCATTATAAGTCATATATAAGTCTAACTTCGACCCGACCCCACCTACCCCCACCCTTGTGGCACCACAGAATGGCAGGTGACAGTACTGGCTATGACTTCCCAGTTAAGTCACTCGATTTAAGAAGTGAAGAAAGGATGAAATATGTTTTGGAAAGATATCCAAGGAAAAAGGTTGGCATAAAAATAATGTTGACTTTTAAAAGGCCAAGCTTCCTGTATCTGGATGGATGATTTATGAGAACACTTGCAAAGGAAGATGTGAAAGACCAGGCTCCCGAGGATTTATGTACTCTGTCGGGGGATTTTCTCTTTGTATGTGGGAGTCAGACATAGGGAAACGACCTCATTTCCTGAATGACCCAAAAAGGACACGTTGCCCTGCTGGGCTGGTGTGAGTTCTGTCGGCAAATGTGTGCAGGGAGATGCCACCGAATCCTCCCTTTTGCCTCGGAATTTAGCTTTAGTTTTGAGTTTTATTCTGTTATTCTTTGGTTCTTCCCTGCGAAGTTGTCTTCCCTTAAGGGCATTGCCTGTTGTTGGAAAATGGGCCCCCAAGAAGGAGTGCAGGCCTTGTAGCCCACAGACCTGTGAAAGTTGGTCCTGACCTGAACTTGTTCATGCTACTTAATGATGAGTTTATTAACTTACCTGAGTGGTACTATAACTGCACGTTCCTTACAGTTGTTGGCCAGTGTAAGTTGCTGGATTCAGTGCATTATGCTGTTAAGAAAAATATGATCTCCCTCTTACATCTTCCACAGCATGTGAATCTAGAAGGGGCCCGAGGTTTCAATACTAACATTTTAACAGTTGAGAGTCCAGGCGCTGTTCAGGGAGCTGTGAGATTTGTAGTGCTGCCTGAGCCAAGATCTAGGCCGCTCAAGTTGGCCGACTCCAAGCATAGTGCTCTTGTCACAAACCCACCGAGTTTCTCACTGAACTGGTGTCAGTCACTCAGTCATTGCTTAGAAAAGGTTGGTTTTTTGTTGTTGTTTTGTTTTGTTTTTGTTTTTACTTTAATTGAGCCCAAGCCTTGACAACAGAAGGAGTGAGCCAACTGCAGTCACGTGACAATATCAAATGCCTTTTGCATCTTACAGCAGAGTTTTGAGGGAAATAGCTGGTGTAGTTCTGAATAAGTTTCCAGAGGTGGAAGAAAATGGGGGAGAAAAAGCTTCTGGAAGGTTTGTGCAGTGTCTTGACTAGAGTTATTACCCAGCGGTCAACTCTTGGACCAGGTTCGTGGATCTGCTTGTTTCTTGCTACTGGGGCGAGACTTGAAAGGCATCGATTCCTTAGTCGGGTTTTGTTTTCCAGGCAATTCCATGACTGTCTGACCACAGAGCAGACACTGTGTTGTGGGGTGGTGAAGTTTCAGCTTCATGAGTTGAAAGAAGATGACCCTCAGTGGAATCTTAATTTTACAGAGGAGTTTTAAAAAGTCAAATTTGTTACCTGGAGGCATGAGAGAATTTTCATCCTTTTTTGTAGCTATTAAGGGAATGAAGTGTGTCATTTTAGTAGTAGTTGTTTTTGCCATGGACTTAAAATACCACCCTGAATATTCCTTGTCATATACATGTTCCATGGGAAGATGAAATATAGACTATAAAATGACTTGCCCCTTTTGTTCACAGTGGTGGCCTTATGCAAGCTCTGCCCCTGAGCTATGTGCATACCCAGTCAAAAATGACTTAAAAACAGATTGTATAGATGCTATTTGTTTATTTTTGTTAACAACATTGATTATACATGATACATTTCATTATGACATTTTCATACATATAGATAATGTATTTTGGGACATACCTGCCCTACCTTCTCTGTCCCCTTCTACTTCCCCAGCATCTATCCCTTCTCAATTAGTCCCCTTTTTGCTTTCATTATGTGTTTTTTTTCTTTCTTGATAACCCAATGAGTTTCATTAGGATTTCTGACAGGTACATGGATATGGGTTTGTTTACAGGAGTCATGGGCACTTTACCAGTGGCAATACCACTGAAGAAAATGCCCTTTTTGAGGAATGCGTTTTCCACCCTATGAAACAAAGAATTCACTGTCAGACTGTTGAAGAAAGAGAGTTAGAGGGCAATTGTCCTCTCTCAGTCTTCCCAGGAGTCACCAGCATAAGTTGGTGATTTTTCTTGTCAGCTGCCCTGTATCGTCTCAGTGGGCTATGGCAGACTGAAGTTACTGCTCTTAAGAATTATCTGTATAGCTAAGTCAGTGATCCTTGCTTCATGCATGTCTCCTGCAGGTGAGGAAGCTTACTGAGTATTTCCTGGAAGAGAATAGCAACTGATAAAAATCAGTGTTGTAATTAAAAACAAAACCAAAAAAAAAAAAAAAAAGAAATCAACCAAACCCCAGAGAACAGTCTGTTTGTCTCTAAAGTTACCAGTTTCCCCCAAAGAGTCCATCTTGCTCCCTAGTGAAAGTGTAAGTCTAGATGTGGCCACTGAGGGTCTGACAGTGTGAACAAGAGAAGACAAAGGTGCAGGGCTGCTTACCTCAGTCAGTGCAGTTGTGGCTTGAAGGTAGATCCTGGCTTCCCAGTGACAAATTAAGTTTAAGGTCAAGGGACAACTTATGTACAACGTTTGTGTGCATGCGTGTGTGTGTGCATGCGTGTGTGTGTGTGTGTGTGTGTGTGTGTGCGTGTGCGTGTTTGTCCCTGGGTTTGATCCCCAGCACCAATAACCCCCACCCCCCAAAAAACTAAAACAAAACAAAAACCAAAAAAGGAAAAGACAAAAAAGAGACATCATCATTATCATTGTCTCAAGCCTGATGGCTAATATGTGGAAACCTCTCCAAAGAGTAGGATAAGATGAGATAGGATGGAAGCTTTGTAAAAGGGGAGGCTGGGGCTTGCTATGCTTTTTCCCTGACCATATTGACTAGGGAAAGAGACTTCTTTACATGCTGCTTACTATATTATCTATCTTCCCTGGACTGTCCAATCAGATACTGGAGTACATGCTGGCTCACTGTGGGGTCTGCCTGACTTTTTCATGCCTTGATTTGTGTTCACAGACTGCACACCCTGGGGACAGAAGTGAGTTTTCTTTGGGCCTCTTCATGTGTCCCTGCGTTGGGACTGCTCTGGCTGGCTTTGTTAACAAGGAAACTGGAAAGGGATGGACTTCTGCTGTATTTTTTTTAGCTGCCGTCTCCTTCTGATGAGGTCTGGGTGATTTAGAAAGGATCTGTCTTGAATTGTTTGGTACTTTGACAGGCTCTTGAGATCTGAGCCTCTCCTGACTTAATGGGTCTTAATTAGCCATTGATATAATAGCCAGTGATGAGGGACATCAGGTCAGGGATCACATGACACTTTTTGCTCTGTCTCTTGGTTCCATTCAGCAAAGAGAATGTGGTGGAGCATGCCTTTAATTCCAGGACATAAGAGGCAGAGGCAGGGGGATTTCTGAGTTTGAGACCAGTGTCTATGTAATGAGACCCAGTCATTTGGGGGTTAGAATCTGAGTAATTTGGATAAATTCCTCAGTCTGGATGTCTCCCCTTCTCTCCAACTTTTAAGACCTGAATAACCTGACTTGGCTGAGTCCACCTCAAATCTCTGAGAACAGCCAGCTCCACTCGCCTTTGTGGCATCCAGTCCTGTCCGGAGTCTGCTGACTTCTCATCCTTCAGGGCGAGGTGGAATTTCGAGAATTGGTGGGAAAGGTCAGGTGTTCCCTCCAAGAATTCTTTCTTCTTTCTTGTGTCCCCTGTGCTCTGTGGATGGGCAGGGCTCCTAGGTGAGAGTGCACCTGTCTCTGCAGGCAGAGGTCAGACAGCTCTGGAACACCATGGGCTTCAGCAGGAGTCTTGGTGGGCATTAGAAGACCAGCAGCCTCTAATCTTTTTCAGCATTTCCTCACGGCAGGTGGCTCTAGTTCTCAACCAGACTGGCAGGGAGATGGGTGAAGGTGTTCGTCTGTCTCTCCAGAAGGTCACATGGTAATATAGCCTTCCCACACACCTTCACCTTTCCTGGTAAGTGCACTTTCATAAGTTACCGTGTTAGTTTCTCAGTTCTGTGATAGATGTCTGACAAGAAACAAAGTAAGGAAGGAAGGGTTTATTCTGGCTCACATTGAGAGTTCAGTCCATTATGGCAGGAATGCAGCGTGGCTGATGTCATTATCTTAGTAGCCAGGAAACAGAGAGATGAATGCCGGCGATCAGCTTTCTCTGCTTTCTCCTTTTGTTCAGTCTGAGACCACAGCCCTTGGGACAGTTTCACCAACATTTAGGGTTCCCTCTTCACTTAAGCTTCCCTCAAAACACCCTCACATGTACACCCCAAGAGAGGCATGTCTACCAGGTGAAGCTAAGTCCAGTCAAATTGATGGTGAAGATTACCTATCACAGTGACCTACCCTTAGAAAAACAGTATAGAGGACCTGGTGATGCACACATTTAATCCCTGGACTTGGGAGGCAGAGGCAGGTGGATCTCAGTGAGTTTGAAGCCAGAGTGAATATGGTGTGAAACCAGTGTGAAGCCATAGTGAATTCCAGGCCAACCAGGGATATCTAGTGAGATGCTTTCTCGAAAAATATCATGAGAGATTCATTAGCGTTAATAATAGCACACTTACCATCTTTGGGGTACAAGACATTTTGCTCTCTGTGTGTGTGTGGGGGGGGGTAGATGTGTGAGACAAGGCCTGAGAAAGGCCTCCTTAAAAATGCAAGGAGGCAAGTCGAAGAGTCTGGCAGTCAAGGGAAAGGCCTTGTTTTTAGCAGAGATCCCAGAGAGGTGAGCTTCAGTAGAACAAGTCCCTGCGAACATTCCCCGGCTCTTCTGAGAACTTGTCTGTCTTGAGAAACTTGGTAAAATGGTCGGGCAGAGTTTCTCTGAGGGGAATGCCTGTGTGCACTTTTGTGGTTAGCCATCGTGTTAAACAGTCTGATTTAAGGGAAAGATGGTCTCTCTGTGTTTTCATTTCAGCTGTGGTCTTAAAAGGCTTACTGTGGAGGAGGTGTGGGTGGATGAGAACATAGTCCTCCAGCCTCTCATTGGCTTAGATCTAGGTTATAGGTGAATGTGAGTTCACAACATAGCCTATTGCTTTTTTCAAAGATATTTTAAATGATATTTTGATTTATTTCTTGTGTGTGTGTACACACACACCATGGCATGTGGAGGTCAGAGGACAGGTTTCTGGACTTGGTTCTTTCCTTCCACCATGTGGATCTCAGGGATCAATCTCAAGTGGTCAGGCTTGATGGCAAGTGCCTTTGTCCACAGGTCTTAACCAGCCCCAGCCTGTTTCTTAGGTGCATTTGAGGATGACTTGCAGAACCCCATTTGGACAAATGCACACATACATGGATTGCCAGGCATTGTGAGATTGTCAGAAAGAATTCGTTCCATAGCTCTCATCCCCAAATGGATGCCTGTGATTCTTCTTAGGGTTTCATAGTGCTAGAGTCTCCCCTCACCCCTGGTTATTTTTGTTAACTTAACACAAGCTAGAGTTGTTTTGGAATAGGGAACCTCAATTGAAGGATTACCTCTACCAGACTGGCCGGCAAGCATGTCTAGAGGGCATTTTCTGGATTAATGATTGTGGCAGGGCCAATGTGGCTGCTACACATGGGTAGGTGGTCCTGGGTTGTATAAGAAAGCAAAGTGAGTAAGACCCAGGGAGCAAGACGGTAAGCAACTCTCCTTCATGGCTTCTGCTTCAGTTTCTGCCTCCAGGTTCCTGTTTTGAGTTCTTGCCCTGACTGCCCTTCATGATGGATTATAACCTGTAAGCAGGAACAAACCCTTTACTCCCCAAGTCAGTCTGCTCAATGTCTTATCACAGCAACAGAGAAACAAGCCAGGAGACACCCTATAATCTTTTTGGGATGTCAAGTGTTGACAAGATGATGGGGAAGATCTCACTACCCACCGAGCAAAGGTGAGGCAAGTGTGTGTCCACCTGACTGAGTCTTGGGCTGGTGACCAGGCCTGGCATTTCATTTGCTTCCCTTTTGCTACTTGTGCGAAGGTGCATCTTCTAGTTGCTCCTAGGGCACAAATGCTAGACATCGGGGGAAATGTACAATTTCAGGCTCACTCCTTGTCTGCACCCTGTAGGCATGGATAGCCTCATGAAGTGCCCTGGAAGATTTCTTCAGTCACCCACATCTATAAAGCAGATTCTCCGGGGCAGGTAAAGGTTTCCAGGGGAAGCCATGGAAGACAGAAGCTTAAGAACCAACTTTGGAGGTTAGAATTAGCATGCTCCAGGGAGAACGATGTGAGGCTAGCCGACACAATGCCTTTTTGTGCTGTTTTTAGCTTGAATCAGGACTATATGGTGTGGCTTTTGATTTCTTGGGCATCATTCTGCTCCCCCTCCCCACAAGAGTCTATTCTTGTGACTCGGTTTGCATATATGTACATGTATTGCATGTTCATATGATCGTAAGTTATAGAAATTATAGCGTAGTCTGTTTTTTTGCATAGAGAGGAAAAGATTGCACAAAATCCAGCCTTGTTGTAGCAAAGAAACCTTACGTATAGATGGAAAATATATCTCCTTGGAGGGTTGGCTTTGTGATGGGCTATAAACGGATTGTTAAACAGCAAGCTGAGGGCTGTTAGCAAGCTGCCTCTAAGAACGTCTCCCTGGTCTAGTCCGAAAAGGTAATGTGTACATATTGCAGCTAAGAAATAGTTTGTCTGTGGTATTTGTATGTTGATAGATTGGGAGTGTGAGTGTGAGTGTGTGTGTGTGTGTGTGCACACGCGCGTGCGCTTCCTCAGCGGTGAACAGCCTGAGAAGATAATTTTAAAATGTTGTTTGCTCCTATGTTAGTATTTGCATTCTAAACTGGACAGTGTTTGAATCCTGTCTTGTTTTTTAAGAAGCTGGCTTAAATGAACAGGTGTTTGGTCAGCTGCAGGGAATGGATCCACTCAACTTCAAAAAGCTCTGGTATGTTTTATAACACCTTCGTATATAATAAGTGGTTTAAAGATTCATGCAGAAGAATACCCGGGTAACAGGCAAATGGCCTCTTCATCAGCAAACAAGCATTTGAACTCACAAGTGCAGCAAGGCAGGGTTCCCATTCTGAGTCTGCTCTTTCTGGAACCTCTCCTCACATTCAGGTGACACAGCAGAGAGTGGGTCTGAGCAGGTGCCTGCTGCCGTTGGGTCTATAGTGGAAGAGTTCTTTCTTGTTACTAGGATGCTTCTAGTATGAGGGTAACAGCTGCTGTGTTAGGAAACAGGTGTCTCTTCTAATCCTCTGACTGGATCAGCTTTGCTACCCTGGCAGTGCCTTATTATTACTGTTCTTATTTATTTATTTTTTCTCTCTCACGTAAGCCAGCCCTTGCCAGGAGGTGCTGGTGGATGGGATGAGCGCCAGAGGACATGGCAGCTTTTGTTGGGAGAGGTTTCTGTTAGAAGAATCTGCTAACCAGTCATGTCATAAAGAGAGGGCTGAAAAAAAAATCCTTTGGAATATAAATCACAGAGGAGAAGGATAGTAAATGGATGGTCTTGCCAGGCCACCTCTCTGTTGTTCCTCAAAGACTAGTGTGAAGCCAGCACTGTTATAGAAGTGAATGATGGCACCTTCTCTGGTCTTTGGCCTGTGAATAGGCTTATCCACTGTTGCTGGTTTGTTGTTGTTGTTCTGAGTCTGGGTCTCCATTAGTACAGGCTGACTTTGAACTTGCTATGTATGTAGCCCCAGGCTGGCCTCAGACTCATAATCGTCCTGCTTCAGCCTTCTGAGTGCAGAGGTGACAGTTGTGTACCACTACGTCTCATTAAACTGTTGCTTGTAAGGTTTCTGGATCCAAAGCTTCAAGATGGCCGATGTGCTGTGTTTTCTGGTCAGCGAGGCAATCTAGTTCTATGTGGTATACCACAGGACCCTACCCTGCTGTTGCTGGCTTCCTTCTGGCCCTGAGTCATCTTGCTTCCTTTTCTTCCTGACTCCACTCTTGGGCCTTGGTGTAGTTAGGGTCACTATTGCTGTGATGAAAGACAATGATCAAGTAAACTTGGAGAGGGAATGGTTTATTCTGATAATACTTCCACATCACTGTTCATCATCATCAAAAGAAATCAGGGCAGGGCAGGAACTCAAACAAGGCAGGAAGCTGGAGGCAGGAGCTGATGCAGAGGCCATGGAGGGGTGCTGCTTACTGGCTTGCTTAGCCTGCTTTGTCACAGAGCTCAGGACCACCAGCCCAAGGATGGCACCACCCAAGGGCTGCGTTCTTCCCAGGAATCACTAGTTAAGGAGATACCCCAAGGCTTGTCTACAGTCAAACCTTACGGAGTCATTTTCTTAACTGAGGTGGTTCCCTTCTGTCAGAAGACTTTAGTTTGTGTCAAGTTGACATAAAATAGCCAGCACAGGCCCCCTTCAGTCTAGCCTGGAGTAATTTTTTTTTAATGAGACAGTCTTGTACACCTTTCCCCCACTCCAGGTTGACCCCAAACTCCTGATTTTTCTGCAGCCACCTCCCAAGTACTGGTGTCTCGGGTGGGTGTCACTGGCTCTGGACTCACTCCTTACAGCTCATTGTTGGATCATGCAAGGCCCCTGACAGTCTACTTTCTAATATCATCTTCAACTTCTCCTTTCAATAATACAGTCCACTTAGGCAGTACTGTTGAGTACTGTTCCAGACCATATGCTGAAGTTTCATGTCTGGTATCCCCCCACCCTCTTTCTTCCTGGCATCCTTCTTGTTATCCAAAGCCTTTTTTGTAAAGCCTCCTTGGTGGTTGCCAGACACGGTATCCCCACAACTCATTGAACTTGCCTTTGTGATTGGCAATGATCTGGTTATAGATGGCTGGCTTATTATCCTCACTGGTCTGAAAGACCACTCAGGGCAGGAACTAATGGATTCTTTTTTTTTATATTTTCAGTTTCCAACACAGTGCCTAGAAGAGGGACAGGCTAAGGTATATTGAATCAAAATAATTTGGAGAGAGACAGGCTGTGTAGTCTAGGCCGGCCTCAAGCTAACCATATACTAAAGATGGCCTTGAATTTATAGTCTTCTTGTTTCCACATGCCAAGTTCTGTGATTATAGGTGTGTGCCACCTCACCCAGTTTATGCAGGCTAGGGGTTGAAGCCAGGGCTTTATGCATGCTGGGAAGTATTCTATATCAACTAAGCCGTACAGCCCTAGTCTTGAATTAGATTTTTGAAACCAGCTAGTATTTACTTAGCTTCTATTAAGTGGCTGCTGGGCTTTGTGATGTGGAACATGAAGTCTTTGTACTGTTGAAGTCCCAAGGAGATTCTCCTTGAGAATAGAGGAAGGAAACAATAAGGACTTCTGTTTTGAAGCCATGTGGAGGACCAGAGGGCAAGCACAACACACATCCAGTCCTAGGATACACAACAAATGTGTATCTACTCATACTCTCTCCTTTGGGGCCCACCTTTTGGAGAGGAACATTGCCTGAGAAAAAGCTCAAGACTCTCCGCATCAGATGTAGCCCAGATTCCTCGGAGGGATGGGTGGGTGCTCTGATTGTCTTCTGGCGTGACATAGGTGGACTAGGTCTGGGACACAGAGCTAATGGCTGTTTTTCATAGTCCTCTGCAGTCTGGCTGTAGCTGGCTGAGAGGCTCTCCCAGGTGGGCTTGCCGCAGCCTTTCCTCAAGCTTGTTCCCTCACTAGCTGGTCAGCAGCTATAACCAGGGAGCAGCTCAGCTTCTGGAACCTTCTGTGAAGCTTGTGATTGCCTTTTGGAGTATAGTATGGCGCTGCCCCTGCCCCTGGGTGGGCTTTTCTCAGCTTTCTCTAGAGCCCATGTTTCCTTCAGTGCTGACATGAGTACCGAGAGGAGGGGGTCTATGGCACTCTTTCAGTTTCATGGCGCTGCGTCAGGGACACACCAGTGAGAATGATTCAGGTACCACAGCACTGGGAAAATACCTTTGTCTTATCTTTGGTGTGGTATGCAACTCAATGTTTCTTTCTGTGAAGGGTAACACTATAGTGTTTGCTCACAGAGCAGATTGTCCGGTGACTCAGGGTTACTTTTCTGCTCAGTAGGGATTTCATACAAGTGAAATTGACCAAATGGAAACAGATCCAAGAGACCCCAGCACCTTCCACACAAACCCAGAAAGACTCATCTTTTCTTTCTTCTTGTTGCCATTGATTGACTGATAGCTGGGAAACAGACCATTAAGCTATGGGAGGAGTTCCAACTTCCTGAACCCAACCAGACCCCAGCACAGGATCCTTGTATAGTTCCCGCTCAAACTGTGCCAGTTTTTCTTGATCACCTGCCAGGGACTCTTTCCCAGACTCATACTGCAGCTGCCTGCGGGCCCTGCTGCCCTTGACCTCACCTTGGCTGCAGGTGAGTAGGTCCCCATACTGGTCTTCTTCGACTGTCACTCTGCTCAGGGCATCTGGATTCCCTTGTCTTTCTCACATGGATTCTCACATAGGGGCTCATGCACCCAGTCATTTGGTAGAATGTGTCTTTTGGCCACTTTGAGGGAAGAAAATTCTGGACCCATGTGCAAATGTGAAAGTGCATACTTCAAAAGCTGCCGAGGTAGAGGGTAGCTACTAAGAGCACTCAGACACTGCCCTTGTATCCCTCATCCCTTGACAGCATTGTGCTGTCATGTTTCTTGTCACAAGTATTACTGAAAGCCTAGCTCGGTGTCTTTACCACCAAGGCTGTTTGACTCTGCTTCCACCCCTACCAGACACAGTGGTCAGGCAGTGGGGAGACCCAGGGCTCAGCACGTGGGACTTAGCATTTGTTCCCACTATGAAGTTACTCTCATCTTCAGACTACCCCTATTTAATTCTGTGGTAGTTGCGCCATCTTAGTTCTAGCAACAAACTTTTGAACCTCCATGATTAAGAGGAATTGATACTGATTCACTTGAAGTTCTTTAAAATTGGTCTGCCATAGAGGAGAGTTCAGGACCTTTTTTCTTTTTCTTTTTTGTTAACAGATTTTATTTTGAGATTTTTCACTCATATCATTGTACTTTGTTCTCTTGCTTGCTTCTCCCACTCAGTTCTTTTCCCTGCTCTTGTTGGTCCCCTACCACTCCAAATATCCCCTCTTCTGTTTCCATATATATTGAATATTATATATATATATATATATATATATATATATATCTTTAGATTCTGCATATGAGAGGAAAGGTAACATTTGTTTGGTAGGACCCCTTTCTTTTTCTTTCTTTGGTTTGGTTGGACTCTGCTTGTAACTAGCTGTTGAATACAAAAAGAATTTCAAGTGTCCCATGCAACTTTGGGAGGGCCACCCTTCTGTCTTCTCACCCCAGGAAAAGTTAAATCTGTATTTATGATGTGGTGAAGGGCTTCTCGGTTGGCTTTCTTCATTCTTCTTCCTCCAGCTTCAGTACCAGTAGTCTTCTTTGTGACACCAGTTTCCAAAGATACTACCTGTGCCAAGGATCTTTCCTGGTTTCCTCCTTTGATGCTCTCTATCTGGGGTTGAGAAGGTAGTTAGTGTATCCTCCCTTTGCAGCAAGTTGCAGGACACTTACACCTCATGCTTCAGGGTAGATTCTGAGATCAGGAAGGAAACCCCCATATATCCCATGGTATCATTGCAAAATTTCCCAGCCAGGTGTGCTACCTCTGGTAAACGTGCATACATGCACACACTACACAACACACACACACACACACACACACACACACACACACACACACACACATACACGAACCTTTTAATATGTTTCTAATCTTGCCTCCCCTGTCTGGACTTTGCTTTAATTCCTACACCACATGAAGCTCATGCATATCTAGAACATCAGTTTATGGTTCACAGATAATGGAGAGGGGGAGGGAATCCTCTCACCATATGACCTGCAGTTGCCAGCCTCAGATTTGTCTTTATAAGTGGCTGGGAGGTCTGGTCTAAAAGGAGCAGAGGGAGAAGTGAGAGACTTGGGTGGACTTTTCTGTTTTGTATAAAGGACAGGCTGAGGAGCCTCTGGTGCAGTGGGATAATTACCAGAGATTCCCAGGCTACCACTGGCTTCCTTCACATCTGTATCCCATGGTACAGCACTTCCTCTGTCTCTATTATTAGCTTTCTTTGCTTTGGCCATTCAGTTCCCCAATTCTTCCCACTCTTCCTCCTCCCACTTCAACCTTCCGACTCCCTTCACCTCTCATGAGCTACCTCTCATTTCCATGCCTACTGGGGCCTTTCTTTGTTAATACAAAATAATTTTGTTTCTCCTTTGCATCATGCATTCATCCATATCCCCCAAATAGATACTGTCAACCCCTGGCCCAGCACATGTGGCTGGGAAACCTTCAAAGCAGAAAATGCCCAAGTGGGTTCTTCCAAAATGGGTGTCTGCAGCACCCTGGGGCCTTCTGTCCCAGCAGCCATTCACTTACTTTCCTACCTCTTGTACCTCCTGCATTTGGAAGGTGCTGCCTCAGTTAACGCTCTTTTCCCAAATGACTTCATTCCACCTTCGATGTTCATTTCATGCTTTGTTGTTTTCTCTTTTCTGATGAACTCCTTCTTCTATGGGAGTACAACAGTTCTCCTCTTCTTATCTTTGATTGCCTGACTTTGGCAAGTGGACACAATTGTGAGTATTGCCATGCAAGCAAGCCTTTCAGAAAAAAGCAGCACCAGCACACATTATAAACTCTAATAATAAAGTTTGGGAGGCAGCTTTTAATACCATAATAAATTGATCATGACTGAGAACAGGTTCATGTGATTTTTAGAGTGACAGTTTACAAGTTACTTTTTTCTTGGCAGCTGACTGTCATGTGACTCGATTTGGGTGAGAAACCCAGTTTAGCTACTACTGTACCTGTCTTACCCAATAATGGCTTTAGGAACTAATTGTTGTAATTTTCACAACTAATCATTTGTAGGTGTTCAGATTTTGTCGTTTGGTTTTTATTTTAAGACAAGATGTCACTGTGTATCCCTGGCTGGTCTGGGACTTGATATGTAGCCCAGCGGTAATCTTCCTGCCTCTGCCTCCTGAATGCTTTGGGATTATAGGCACACGCCACAAATCTGTATTTTGTTTGATTCTTTTACCTCTAGCACTTGGGATCAAATTTAGAGCCTTGAATATGGTAGGCAGGTGTTAACCACTGAACTACACCACCACTCTTAGAGATTTAATGTTTACAATGAGTTACTGTGTGGCACTAGTCTCACTGTACTTTTCTCAGTTTATAACAGAGTTTATAATGTGTGCTGGCTGGATTTAAGTAGTAAAACTGCATTTCTGGAAATTAGTTTCCCTAATCACACTTTTCCTGAGGTAGTCTTTGATCCTCCATTACTCTCTGATGATGCTGTGTACCCTGCTCTCAGAGTAGAAGGAAGGAAGTGGAAGAAAGCTACTTGCTCCTCTTCTGTGGTGTGCTGTCATTTTAGGAATAGAAACAGAATGGGAGATGACTTTTAGGATCAGTTTTAAGACCAAGACAGATCCATACTAGTTCTCTCTGGTGAATGAGAAAAAAAACCATTGAGAGACTCTAAAATGAACATGTGAACGATCCTACATAACAGGTGGCAGTTCTGTAAGCTTTACACTTTGAAATTTAACATGGAGGGTTCCTAAAATACTTCTTTCTGAGTCTGTTCATCTGTAATAAAGGACCACTATTGTTTTATTAAAACCATGCATAGCTGTATTTATTCATTCACTTATTTATTAATTATAGAATATATATAGTTGGGTGGGCAGGGATTCACAGATTTTGTTGTTTTTTCTCATCTGCCTCGCTCCTAAGAGTGATGGAACTTATCATAACTATAATTGCATTGTAGCGTTCTCTTTCATAGGAGAAGGACATGTCCTTCCCCAGTTAACATCTTAAAAGGAGATGGGAAGGAGTGCTTATTTAGCAGAACAGTTTCAGCTAGCTTCTGCAGCAGCTCTAGAGCAGAGTGGTCTCATTGGCCTAGACTTGGGAGCCCAGAGCTGTTTGATTTGTTGGGGTAGGAGACTGTGATTCAAAGTCAGGCACAGTGATGTATGCCTGTAATTCCATCAGAAAGAAGGACAAGTAGATGTTTGCAAGCTAGAGGCCAGGTCTACTCAGGTAGTTCCAGAGCAGCCAGTGTGCATAGTGAGACTGTTTTCAAGAGAAACTGGGGTTCCAGTTTAACTCTTTCTGAAGAGCCCTGCCCAGGAGCTTTTCATAAGGGGACCAGGAAGGCGGCCCATTTACTTCACCATTTTGGTCCATCCTAGAGTTTGTTGCAGAGTGTCTTGGGTTTCCTGTCCCAGTGGTGAACAGTTGTCCACAAATAGCTCCATGACATCTGTCTAGTCAGTTCTGACTGCTAAGAGTTTGTAATTTACAAGATAATTATTACAGAAATAGGATTTAGGCATTTGCAACCAGGTTTTGAGGAATTTCAAACCAATGCCCAAACAGCTCAGTTCGTTGATGTGTGCTGGCACCACACACATTTTCATTCACAATTACCCTGTCAGAACTCCAACTCACGTTTTCTGGTGTGACCAACTCCACTTTTCTTTTCCTTTCCTCCTTTTTCCTCATCCCCCTCTTTCTCCACTTCTTCCTCCATCTCTTCCTTCTCTTCCTCCTCCTCCTTCCCCCACCCCTCTTGTTTTTGGAGGCAGGATCTAACTTTGTAGCCCAGGCTAGCCTCAAACATTTCTGCTTCAGCTTCCCAGGTGTGGAGATTATAGGTCTACAAATCATATGACTCTTCTTGGTGAACTGAATGGATGTACCTGTATTTCAATTACTGTTTATTGGTCATGTAAACAAAACCACAAATACAGCAAGTTCTATACTAAGTTGTTTCAGTCCTTTTTTTTCTTTTAACTTAAAAGATGGTTAAGTTGGAAATATAATGTTTATACAATACTCACTCTTCTGCCCTGCCACCTGTACTGCTGTGGGCCATTTGAAGGCTCATTTTAGGGTAACAGATGATTTCTGACCTCATGACTATCCTGTTTATTCCATTGATAAATGTGATCATGAGGCTTTTTTAGAGTGTATTCCGACTATGGGAAGAAACCAACTTCCAACCAAACCGAACCACCCCTCGATCCTGTTGAGCAGAAAATGCCCTGAACGCCAGTATATGAAAATGCTTTTCTAGGATAAGCCCAAACCATTTCATCCTCCAAAAAAAAATCTATTTGCTCGCACTTAGATTGTTCAAAGGCAGATGGTAAGCAATTGAAACAGAGAAGCAAGCTGGCAGAAGGAAAAATAAAACCACAAATATCTGTACATGAAGGTGATCTACACTTGTGCCAACCCCCCTTCCAACTTCGTTAGCTCAACAGCATAGCAATTAAGTAGCATGGGAACGAAGACTCATATGGCTAATACAATTGTCCTCTGTTAATGGGGTGAAACAAAGCCTGCGTATAATATACAGTGCTGCTCACCAAAATGCAGGGCTAAAAGAGAGTTTAGGAGATTATTAGCAGCAGAGCCCATCCATACACTATGCTCTCTGTAGCAGATATTCACCTTATTGAAATCTCACTGCTCCCCACCGCATGTTAATAGTGGGGCCAGTGGCGTGAAATGCTTGGTATTGTTGAAGTGCTAAGTCTTCCAAAAAAGAACCATGCACACAACAGCAGTGTGAAACTTCTGATTAGCAGCACAGTGTCCTCAGGTTGAGAAAAGAAAGGTGGTGAACAGTGAGTCCAGAGTAATTGCTGTGTGGGAAACTCTGCATTGAGCGCCAGAGTGACTGCAATTGTCATCTGATTTTTATGGGAAGGCTGCATGATACAGAAGACCCTCAACTGTCCCTCAGCCTTGTCACTGGATGACTTTCCAGACTCTGAAAACCTGTCACTTCTTAACCTTGAACTTGGGCATTCAGTGACAGAAGGGAAAGCGGAGAGCAGTTCATTGGAGCTGGGTGTTCAGTTGCCATTGCTGCAGCAGGGCCATCTGTGGCCCGGTGGTGCCAAACTGTGGCGTTCTGGGGGTGTGTGAATGAGGGTGTTGATCCAGACTGCGGAAGGGGCAGTTCACAGAGCAGGTGGGTGTGGTGGAGGAGGAGGGAATTTGGTGGCAGGATGTGAGATGGGCTTACTGGGCTCGAACCAGTATGGGAATGTCCCTGAGGAAGAAAATGAGAAGACTGTGGTGAGTGGGCTGAAGCAGGAGAGAATTTGACCTCAGGCTGGAATAGAAGAAAGGTTTGGGTTTACAAAGGCAGTCACTTTTGGAAAATTCTTCTCTGCTGCCCCAGGGGCTGAATGGTGGCTCCAGAAGATAGGGAAGGGGTTAATTTTCAACTTGATACAATCTAGAACCACTGGAAAGGGGCTTTCAGGGACAGACTACCGAGATAAGAGTGATAATGTCTCTGTCTTGATCATCTCAATTGTTGTTGGAAGACCCAGCCTGAAAATGTCTGGCAGCATTCCTGGATTTTAGGCCCTGGTCTGTGTAAGGATAGAGAGAAGGCTAGGTGAACACTAAGGATGTGTGTGTTCGTTTCCTCTCCTTTCTCGACTGCGGTTGTGATGTGCTAACAATCCCAAGCTCCTGTTGCCATGACTTCTCAGCATCCTGGAATTGTGAGCTAAACTAAACCCCTTCTCTCCTAAGTTGCTTTATGCCAGGGTATTTTGGCACAACACAAAAATGGAACCAAAACAAGGGGAGGGGCATGGAAAAGAGAGGTTTTATATGAAGGCAATAGAATCATACCTAACCCTTGGACTGCATAAAGTCATTCAGAGTTCATATGTGAAGTGTCCTTGGAGTAGTAAAGAAACTGTGCTGGCTGGGTAGATGGATTCCTTCAGGAACCCTGTCCCTTAAAAATAGTATGGTTCTAAGTTCATAAACACTAGTCATTTTCCTCATAAGGGAACGTGTCTCATTGGAACATCTTGCTTATATTTTCTTGGGGAGTGGGGAGCTGATGAGCCTATGTTTGATTTTGGCTCATGATCCCAGTGACTCATGTTAGACTAGATGTTTTCTTTACTTCAGTCCATCCAGGCTCAGTCCCAGTTTGGAGACGCTGTTCTAAGTGGAGTTTAAGGGACAGACTAAGACTGAGTGTAAGAGACAGGACTCAGGTGAGTTGTGGCATTTTCTCCAAGCAGGTGTACATCAGCTAGTGCAGGTCTCACAGAGAGTTTTTCTTAGAGAGCTACCTACTCACTGCCTTTCTTTAAGGTACACAGAGTAATGCACACTTGACACATCAGTCTGTACCTTGGGAACAAGCAGACCACCCCAGCAAACAATGCACGGAACTCAGCTAACAATAAAGAGCAGCCTGTGCGCGTGGCCAGATCACTTGCTTCCTTCCTGTTCTGCCTGAGTTGTTGAGAAGTCCTTGCTTGTGAATTCTACAGGCTATGGGACCCAGTATATAAACTGCCAGAGGATGTTCAGATAGATGTGTGGAGGAAGAGGGAAAGCAGACATTCTGAGCCAGGGAGCAGATGGCCAGCCTATGACCTAAGAAGGGAAACTCTGGCTCTTAAAGTTAAAACGCAACCCTATTTCTTTTACGTGAAGTTTTCATTAGGGGTGCCCAGTCTCTAAGGTGGAGAATTCTAGAACTGATACTAAAGCGCCTTTCCTCAAGGGTCTACTGAAAGAGGACATAATATGTCTCCTGCTGTGGGGTTATGTACAAAGAACCTGAGAATTGTCTCTTCCCAGCCCTAGCTGTGGCCCTTCATAACTGTGCGGCGTGCGTGATCAAAGCCGGGGGAGGGGGGGATTTTGTAGGTTTGTTTTTGGTGTTTTCCCCATCGTGACCCAATTGTGCACTCTTGCATTTGAGAGACAGATGTTTTCTGATCTTCTTTTCAAGGAGGACATGCTCAGTGGATAGGGTGGAAGGGACCAGGAGGAGCACAGGTGCTTGATGCTTATGAGGCATTTAGCTGTTTCTAGATCAACCAAATCCTTGCTTCCTCCCTAAGGGAGGGTGGAGATTTGCTGATCACCACCCGATGATGGTTATAGCCTCCAGGCACCGTTTATTGAGGATACTGAATGTGTTGTGGCTTGGGTAGGCACAGCTGGCCCTCCATCAGCTTTCGTGTGTACGTATTTGTAAGTAGTTGTATGTGCAGCCCAAACAAATGGATTGGGCCTCATTCTCCAACCTGTGAAAGTTCATTATCACAAGCAGTGTAAAAGTGAGGGAGAGGGGAAGATTGATTGTGTAGATATTAGGTAGGTGTGAATGTGTGTGTGTGGGTGTGTGTGGGTGTGTATTGGAGGAACACTAGTCATGTGTACCATGTGTACATGTGGAGACCAGAGGTAAATGTTGAGTTTCTTTCTCTTTCACTTCACTTTTTAAAAAATTTTTTTTGTTAAAACAAGGTCTCTCACTGAACCAGAGCCTGCTGTTTCAGCTAGCCTGGCTGGCCAGTGAGTCCCTGAGAGCTGCCTGTCTCCCCAGCCCTGGGTCACAGGTGTGTACTACCATGTCCAGCTCTCTGTGGGTACTGGGAGCTGAACTCAGGGCCTCTTCTTATGCAGTAGTCACTTTATCCCTGAGACCATTTCCCCAGCCTCAAGACTTTTTTGTTCTTGTTGTTAAGGATATTATTATAACCATTGAACATATATCTCTCCCAAGTGTCACTGATTTCAGAATTGCCCAGAAAATATTTGAACACTTGTAGAGATCACCCTTTGCATTCTACTATAAAGTTCAGAAGTAAAGGAAGGAAAGAAAAGGGGACCCTGATAATCTTTTAGTTGTGGTAACGGACTCATAAAGAATTGTGTGTCATGGAGAGCGGGCTGTGTACACATGCCAATCCTTTTAAGCTTCTTGATACATTTCTCTCGTTAGCTACTATGTAGTGTCTATATAGTATACAGCCAAAGGAAGTGTTAATTTAAAATAGGCTTGGATGCTTTTTCTCCCACAGAGTAGTCAAGGAGGAGCTACAGGCACCTAGAAATTATGAAACACTAAAGCACACACCACTGATGGGAAATTGTCGGTCCCCATCTTATTCTCACCTTTTGTTTTCTCACCAGTCGGTAGCCACTTCCGTGTCACTTTCCTCATTAGTTTGGGGTGGTCTCAGCCTGGGTGACACCTTTGAAGGTAACAGCGCACACACGTTGGATGGTTAGCAGTCGCATAAGGTAATGGGATGGCACGTGGACCTTACGTCTTTTTCTCAGTCTAGTCTCAACAGAGAAACACCTTCCTAACCCGTGACATCACTGTGTCCCAGATCGCTTGCTGTCTGTGCTCATTCCCTTGTGCACTCTGGTTAAAACCCTGACAAGGCTGTTCAGCCCCGTACATTTCTGCTCAACTGCCCGCTTCTCATCACTTTCCCGTAGACTGCCTTTGCCCATGCCAACTCCTTAGCTTTCCATGAAGGCCATCCTCTCCCGGAATTTTCAAGTACCATTCTGTGGAGCACTTCTGTCTTCCTTCTCTCAAGTGACTGTCCATCCCTGGTTCTTACCTCCTAAGAGTCTTCTCTAGAATTCCAGTGTGAGAGGTACCTGTTACTCCCTCCTTTGTTTATGGAGCTGAGAATTGACCCAGAACCTTGCATATACGTGAGCCAGCCCTCTGCCACTGAGAAGTATCTCCAGTCCTCTTCGACTGTCCCCTGTCATTTTTTTTTTATTTTGAGACATTGTCTTACTGTGTTGCCTAGTCTGGTTCCAAACTCACTCTGTAGCCTAGGCATGTCTTGAACTTGAAATCCTTGTGTTTGAGCTTTCAAGAGAAGCTGGGTTCATAGGCAGGGTCTTCCTATGTACTCCAGGCTAGACTCGAACTCACTGTCCTTCTGACGTAGCCTCCTAAGCATTGGACTTACAAGCCTTCATCTCTGCAACTGGCTAAGATGCCCTTCTGATATGTCACCTATAGCGCATCCTGCTTGAAAGTTCTAGCACATTCTTTTTTTAGTACATTACTTCCACTCCTTCGTGTAATCCCATCAGGTCAAGATCCCTTTTGGTTTTGGGTTTATAACCACAGAATTAAACATAAAACAGATGTTCCATAAATATTTGTTGAAAGAAGGAATGTGTCTTAAAACACATTATGGGGGCTAGTGTGTTGGCTAATTGGATACGGGGGCTTGCTGTGTAAGCCTCATGACCTGAGTTCAATCCCCAGAACCCATGTAAAGGAGGAAGGAAACAGCTGACTTTACAGAGTTGTCCTTTGATTTCTAGATGGATGCAGTGGCACATGAGTTCCACTCCCATGTGTGCACTGATACACACATATGTGTGTGCACACTTGCATAACACACACACATATGCACACCAAATAAAATAAAAAGAATATGGTTTAAAAAAAATACCTCTGTGTGTGGCTCTGAGGCTGATGCTGTCTCGGACTTCTTACCAGCCTTCAAGACTCAGCGCAGCTGTTCATGAGGGTAAGTCTGCTTGCAGTAAGGCCAGCTTCACTGAAGCTGCTAGAAGCTCGCTTCTGCAGAGAGAACAATGTGTAGTTTTAAATTTTAAGTTGGGAATTCAGAATCTTGGGTTGTACGTGAGAGGCAGTAGTGTGGTTCTCAAACTGAGTTTCTGCTTCTTGTTAAGTCCTGACCAAATCAAGTCAAGGAAGAGGTCTTTTTTTTTTTTGGTTTTTCGAGACAGGGTTTCTCTGTGTAGCCCTGGCTGTCCTGGACTCGCTTTTGTAGACCAGGCTGGCCTCGAACTCACAGAGATTCACCTGCCTCTGCCTCCCAAGTGCTGGGATTAAAGGCGTGCGCCACCACCGCCTGGAAGAGGTCTTTCTTATCATTCACTCCTCCCATGGTAAGCACGCCGTGGCTCTTAGCTTGGTTTTGTGAGACAGAGAAACACATCACAGATCAGTTCTCGCTGATGTCTCTGAAAAGGGAGAGGAAGATGTATGGGTCTGGCTCCAAGCTGAGCCTTTTCTCTATCCTCTCCTCCTTTGTCTTCCCTCCCACCTTGCTCCTTCTCTCTGCCTCTCTGTAAATCTGAATGGAACTAGAAGTTAAACCCTCAAGTTATTTCCTGCTCTGAGTAGTAGAACATATTCATCTTTGGATACATACATGAATACATATGTGCATATGGGCATTTATACATCCATGTTGCCCTTGGCCTGTTATGACAGCCCTTCACAGAGACCAGACAGGTCTCTTAAGCAGATGTATGGTTGTTCTGGGTCTTTCTTGTTTTGTGGACTAGAATGTAGCTATGTAAAGTAGCCTAGTGATGCAGATTAGGTGGACAAACACTCAAGGAATTCTTGTGATATGCTAGGTGTTGAAATTGCCAACATGTGTTAGTGAGCTTCTTGTCACTGCAACAAACACTTGACATAACTTGAGGGAAGAAACATTTGTTTGGGCCCGGGGTTTCAGAGGTGTCGGTTCATCATGGTAGGAATTGTGTGACAGGGCAGAGCAGCTTGGATTGCTCTAGCCAAGAAGCAGAGAGACAGAATGCTGAGCTAGCTACTACTGTTCCCCCCCTTCATTCCATCAGGGCCTATAGCCTATGGGATGTTGCTACCTGTATCTACAATGGGCTTTCTCTTCACGTTGATCTTCTCTAGAGACTCTTGCAGATGCATCTGGAGGTGTGCTTAGACATCTTCCAGGTGTTTCTGAGCACATCTAGTTTGACAATCAAGATTAATTAATTAATTAATCAAGATTAACCATTGCACATGGGGAAGTGAAGAGCCTCTGATTTAAGAGGCTGGCTGTGTAACGTGGTCAAAGTAGTACCATTGGCCTTCCGACAAATCATTTAATATCATGAGACTTCTTTCGTGGAACTCTTTGTTTCTTAACTGCAAAATGAGGATGGGAGCATCTGTTAGTATAAGCCAAGAACTTCCACCAAATTCTATCTGACAGATACCACTGTGTATTTCAAGGCAGTTGCTTTAGCCCTGCCTGACCTCCTGTGGTGAGGTAGGTATCCTCTCCTATGGTTTCTGCTGTGGTGTTCCCCTCCTTTCTGTGGGCCTCTTTTACCTGTGCCAGGATCTATGCCAGTGTATGCTGTGCACTTGCTGTTCAGTTAACCAGCAAGGATTTCGAATGACCATGTACTATACCTGTCGGCATTGTTATTACAAGGACTCGCTCAAGAAAAGAAATATAAAAGGCAGGGTCTTTTGAGGTCTTTGAGGACAAAAGGAGATCCTGGCATACCCAGTTCCAGTCCTGGTGTTGTCAGTATCATGACTGACTGTTGAGATGACTTTTGGTCATGGATACTGATCAACTGCCTCAGGGAAAGAAATCTGTTGAGAGCAGGGAAGATGTACAAGTGTTTAAGCTGGAGCTCAGTGCAGTCAGGGTATCGTTTCATTAGTGCCCAAAGCTCATGGTAGTAGTTTTGTGCCTGTTTTCTCCATTACTGTCTTCCTCCTGGCTTTCTGTCCCCCTGTAAAAAGAATTGTTTAAGATTATCTTGGGGTTTTTCTGTTCCGACTGTACCTTGTTATTCATTGAAAAAGGATGACATGCATCATTGTATTGGGGTTCTCCAGAGAAAGAGAATCAGTAGATTAGATACATGTATTAATTCATGCATCAATTAAGTAATTAAGATGTATTGGCTCACAGGACTGGGGAAGATGAGGGCAGGGTGTTGTGATCTTCTGCTGTCTACAGTCAGAATCCAGTTGTATAATTCAGTCACAGTCTGAAGGCCTGGATACTAGAGTTGCTGGGGGCTATAGCAGATGAGATGAGCTATCCCAGCTCAAACTGTGGAGCAGGAGGGAAAGGCCATAAGTGATGAATTCTTCCTTTTTCTGCTTCATGTTTTCCAAGCCTCAAGGGACTGATTGATGCCCATCCTCACTAGGAAGGGCATCAATGCTAAGATTACCTGGAAACAGCCTCAGAGACGCATTCTGAAACAACAGGACCTCAGGATCCAGACAAGGAGTATATGCGAAACTCAACAAAATTAACACAAGTATTAATGTCATCTGAGTAGAAAATAACAGTGTGGGTAAAGAGCAGCTGCACAGTGTTCTTGTTAGAGGAAGTGCTTATGAACGAGTGAAGGAAGGAATAAATGAGGGAGAACATGACTTCTTACCACAGACTGTGTTTTCCTACCTAGATCCCCTGCATGAGGAGACACTCATTTTCTACCCGTCTGGACAGACTTGCTACCAAGTTCACACATAGCATGTTAAATGGCCCTGGTGCTTCTCCAGTCTATAAATAAGTGCTTTTAAAAATGGGGCCACTGTGGGACCTGGCTATTTATTCTTGTCACTCACTTTTCTCTTCCCATAGGGAAATGGCACATTTAGAAAGAGTATGTGATGTTAGAAAGAAAGGGATGCTTTGTGTCTTTCACAGGCCACCTATCAGAGCAAGAGCAACAGATAGGTCTTACTCTCAGACTTGCTGTCTTGGGTGTCTTGTTGTTTTGTTTTGTTGTCAACTTGACACAAGCTCATGCCATTTGAGAACAGAACCTCAGTTGAGGTTCCCATCAGATTGGCCTGTAGGTAGGCCTGTGGAGCATTTTCCTGATTGGTTGACGTAGAAAAGCTCAGCTCACTGTGAGTGGTCCCAGTTGTAGGCATTTGTGGTCCTGGGGTGTTTATGAAAGTCTGTTAGCAGTGCTTCTCCACGGCCTCTGTTTAGTTTCTGCCTGCAGATTCTTGCCCACTTGAGTCACATTCTGTTTCGAGTTCCTGCCTTCGCTCCTCTGAATGATGGATTCATGAGTAACCTGTATGCCAAATAAGCCCTTTGCTCCTCATGTTGGTCAGTGTTTTATCACAGCTTTAGGAAGCAAACTAAGGCACCTGTTCTGGGCTCCAGTGACCACACTTCTGCCGGCCTCCCTCATCCTGACATTTTCAGGGTTAATTCACACCTCCTTGTTGTGGGTACCCTTTGGTACCCTGAACTTGATTGGTAGACCAGACTAGCCTCAAACTCCCAGGGATCTTCCTGTCTCTGTCTCCCCAGTGCTGGGATTAAAGATGAGTGCCACTGTGCCTGGCCTCAATATTTCTCCACTTCTTTGGCATCATAGAGCAGTGCGACCAGGGTGGCTGGAAATCAAGGCTACCTGTACCCTTGGTTAAGCTATTTCTCAGTTTCTTCCAATTTATTCGTAAAGTTGAGTGATGAGCCTGACAGTTCTCTGGCTATAAGGGCGTTTTGACCTTTGAAAAGATGTGGGTAAAGTTTTAATTTTTCATACCCTTCTTCCAAGGAACATTTGGGTCATCTCAGTTGTGACTCAAAATACCCTGCACTGCTGTGGCTATTATAGAAATAAAGAACTTATGTTTTAAGAGGCAAACAATACACTTAATTCAAACTTAGCAATAAGAAACTAAAAACCAACTTACATTATTATATGCTGTTATTGGGTTTTTGTTTATGGTTTGTTTTGAGACGGGAGTCTCATGTAGCCCAGGCTGGCCTTGAATGTAGCTGAAGATGACATTGAACTTCTGATTCTCTTGCCACCGCTGCCTGAGTGCTGGAATTAGAGGTGTTTACTTCCATGCCCAGTTTATGTAGTACTGTGGCTCAAACCCAAGACTGTGCATTCTAGGAAAGCACTCTAAATTAAGCTTCAACCTATCTCCCTACCTTTTCTTTTGGTCATGAATGTGTGCATTGTGTGTGTACCACAGCAGGTGCATATGGAAGTCAGCCCATCCTGACCTCCAGTTCACAGCAGTTCGTCTGCCTCAGCCCTCCCCAAATTCTGGGATTATAATCATGAACCACCATACCTGACAAGTGTTTTGTCATTCGTGTCTCTCCCCACCCCCACCTCTAAGCCCTCCCCCTTTCTAAGCTGCTTCTGATACTAGAGGATTTTTGCTAATTTGATTTTTGGCCAAGAACCTTTCTCCCTTTGTGCAGCCTCTGACTCTATCCCCTAGGGTCCATATTTACATGTTCAGTCAGGGCAGGGGTACTCTGGGTTGATTTTCTTGCAGCTGGTGATTAACTCCCTCCATTGAGGACTTGTGTAAGGAGAAGAGCCCACAGCAAAGTAACTGTTAAAATGATAACCCATCCCTGTCTCACCTTCCTGCAGCAGAGAGATCTGCTTAGAACCTAATTGGAGCATTTCCCCAATGGTGATGCTCTACTTCTCCTGTACTTTGATCACATCTATAATCTCAACTTCTAGCAGACTGTTTTAACTCATGGCAGGAAATGGCCACAGAGAGGGTACTCATTCCCCTTAAGGTCTTGGACCTTACCTAAGGCTCTCCCACCAGTAATCTTTGTTCTGTCCACATCTTACTTAATGTTCTTTAAAGTCTTTGAGTGCTGGGAATATAGCTGAGTGTTAGAGCACTTGCAAGCATTCTTGAGGCCCTGGGTTTGATTCTCAGCACTTAAGAAACACAAGGCAAACAAACAACAGTACACACCACTTTTGGTTCCTGCAGTAGATACTTGGGAAGTGAGGACACTTTAAAGCCACTGAAGTCTGGGTCAGTGCTTCCTGGTGACATTGGCAAAGAGAGCCTTGTAGGAGATTCTTTCCTGCATCCCATGGAAACTAATTTCTTTCTATTAACGATATGGCTGATGTCCCTGCCATGTAGGTAGGAGTTGAAGATGGCCGTTTATCATCATCTGGCGTCCGTAGCAATTGGAACACGCCCTAGCCTCTGGGTGTGTTTGCTCTTTAGGATAATTTTTATGTGGCTTACGTATTGAGTGCTATACACAGTACTATTTTTTCACTTATATGAACAATTTGTCTTTTGTAGCTTTTCAGCAAATATAGACAAAGTTCAAGTTAACTATTTATACTTTCTGAAATGCTGTTTCTTCTGGGATTCTTGCTTTTGTTTGCTTGTTTGTTTTTTGTTATGGGTCACAAAGTCTGGTGACCTCAGTAGGATGCTCAGGAAAGCAAAAGGTGTGAACAAAAGCTTCTGCCCATGGGCTGAGGACCTCAGATCACAGACCAGTGAGCGAATCTTTGCTGCATATTTTTTGTTTGCACATTCATTTATATCAGCTAATTGTTTTCTTTTCAAGTATAATACAACTAAGATAAAAAGTATAAACTCATCAGGCATGGCGGTGCATGACTTTAATCCCAGCACTTGAGAGGCAGAGGCAGACAGATCTCTGAGTTTGAGCCCAGCCTGGTCTACGAGTCCAGGACAGCCAGTACTGTTATACAGAGAAACCCTGTCATGAAAAACAACAACAACAAAAAATGTCAACTTGTCCCTTTTAGTAAGTGAATTCTCCCAGTCTTTCTTGTGACCCCAGACTGTGACTAGCTTTAGGCTGTGATATCAGTCCCACGAGACCTCATGACTGTCTCATTAATTTGTGGTCCAAGGCTGAAGAGAGGAAGGGAACATGCCTGTCTCAAGACTTCTTTTTAAGTGTGATTCTTACTTTCTGTCCTTTTTGCTTCTCAGGAAACTTAGAGCAGACTGTGGGCCTGAATTTAGAGTTTGTTTTCTTAGAAATGTCACTAGACTATAAACTCAGAAACAGTAAACTCTGAAACAGATTGCCCCAAGAAAAATTCCCTAACGAGTTGCTATTCCTCCTCTTCTGTCACCTCTTCTCTTGTAAGATTCTGTCTCATGATGTAGCTTCACAATGTTCTCTAACTTTCTTGCTTGAAACAGTCTCTTATGATGTGAATTGATAATTAGTTCGATGAATGAGGAAAGGACATTACCAGCTGAGTCAGAAGCAGTTTGTGGATACTGGCCCTGCATGCAGGGAGGTTTAGGAATGATTTGACAAATTAATTTTACCCATGCTTCTGTTAATGCAGAATGACCTTATTTACACAACATCAGTTTAAGCTTATGTACCTGGAGCCCTTTCAACAACTAGAAAGTAACAATAGATATCATCATGGGTCTTTTTTATAGCAACACATAGATGAGTTCAATCCACAGTATCTCATGGTATCTTATCTATGGTAGTTTTTGAACTTTTGCAATTTGACAGGTCAAATGAACATCTAGTTTCATTTATCATTTCTTAAGAAAAAGTTTATTTAGTGTGTATGGTGTGTGTGGGGGGGGGGGGGGGAAAATGAATGAATGAATGAGGACCCTTGTGTGCTGTGGTTTGTTTTTGGAGGTTAGAGAACAAATTTCATGGATGAAATTTTCTTCTTTCACTTTAAAAACAATTATATTGGTAATCTGTCTCCCTTCCTCCTTCCCCTCCTTCCCCTCCCTCCATTCCTCCCTCCCCTCACTTATGTGTACATGCCTGTGTCCTCTTTTAGTTGTTTTAGAGGCAGGGTCTCTCTTACTGTATCTGTTCCTGTACTGCATATAAGAGCTCCTTGCTGCTTTGCCTTCTCTCTCACAGTAGGGATGCTGGGAATAGGATTAGACACCCTAGCCACTGCATCCAGCTTTTTTAATGTAGGTATCATGGATTCAATTCAGCTGGTCAGGATTGTATGGCATCCACTTTTTACATATGGAGCCATCTTGTTGGCATAAGCATCTTATTTTAGTTAATTTTAAGAGATTCTTTTTTTGTCCCTCTGATATTTTGCTTATGAAGTTTTTCCATCCTGAGACAAATACTTTTCATTTTTACCATTTAGGTTTAAAATGTTTATTAGAAATTTCCTCATATATTCAAAAGCAGTAAGAATAATAGAACATTTTACATGCTTATCACTCAGCTTTGACAGTTACCAGTGCAAGCCTAATCTTGCCTTAAGTCCTTTTACACATCGCATCCCTCCCCCAACCTGTTATTTTATAGTACTGTATAAATCTCTTGTAATTCCACCTATAAACACTTAAATATGTCTTTAACATCCTATAAAAACAAACAAAATGCCATTATTACACCTAACAAAGCTAACAGCAATTTCTTCATATTATCTAATTACTACCTAGAGTTCAAATGTAACATCTAGATGGTACAGAGGATTCAGCTAGTACAATATAGTCTGTAAGTTTCAGCTCGCACACAGATAAGTGAAATTAAAACACAGTTTGCTAATGATCATGTCTCTCAGAGAAACACACCGGGTCATGTAAACGTGACCCTGGACGTGGGTACTGCTCCTCTCCACAGTGTGGTCCGACAGGTTCTGAAGAGGTGACATGAGAGCTGAGGTCAGCTGAGGAGGTGGCACTGGCCTGTACAGAGTTTGGACTGTCATTTGTGTGAGCTGACTTTTCTCCCCGTTGAAGCAGAGAGCTACCACCACAACATAGTGATCTTTGTGTTAATTCATGGCTGAGTTGTGTACCCATTATTCTCAGTTACCCTCTTGGACATTTTCAAATAAAATAAAATAATAATAATAATAATAGAAGCTGAACATTTAGGAGACCCTTCATAAGATACCAACCGCATAGGGCATAACTCTCATCTGCCTGTGAGAAGAAAGCCTTCTTTCTCAGGGCAGCTTCCTTCTTTGGACTTGGGGCACTTCCTGATTCTTTCTGGGTAAAAGTGACTTTTTTCCCCTTTCTCATGGCCTTTAATACTTTTTCTGTCAGTGAGAACTAGGAAGTAGGAAGTGAATGTCTAACCCCCAACACTGCATATTCTTACACACATGAATGTATCTGTGGGTAGTGAAGGAAAGGGAAGATTCACGGGAAAGCTGGTCTTTATCAAATCCAATTTAAATGCAATAGCAAATCACATAAGAGTCTCGTCTTAATGTTTTCTGTAATAAAGATGAAATGAGGTATTATGTTCATGTAATTGAACGAAAGTAGATAATCCCAGCCTTTGTCTTCTCAGCCACTGAAAGAAGAATGTGAAAGAAAGAGTCCTTACATGTAGCCTTCTCAGCCCTTGTCCAAACACAGCCAGCCACAGTCAGACTAAACATTTGCAGACTTTTCATGGAGTTCACAGTGGAACCTTTTGTTGATTGTCTTATTTTTCAACTTACAAGAAAGTCTTCAAATTTATTATTCATCGCTGAATTTAACCCAAAGTATAATTCTCTTGTGTTTGTTGTTTGACTCCTGGGTTTTGTAATTTGTACAACTATGGTTCTTCCTCATTTGTCTGTACCCTGCCAGCCTCAGTGTCATGGTGCGCATTCACCAGGCACCATTGGGGTTTTCTTCCCAGCAAGTGGGACAGAACCTTAAAGAAGATTCACGGTTGTCTTTGTCATCTCTGTTCCTCCCATGGTTGAAGCTTTGAAGGGTAGACCAGATGACTATTTCTATCTGCATGCCAGGAATTCATCATTGTATCTCTTAGAAATATTTTATGACTTTCAGTGACCACTTTCACACCTTGATTTGTCAGAGGCTGTTTGGGATATTATCACATTGGTACACAGACTGCTTAGTGACAACTTAAACTACCTCAATTCAATGCCTCTGATACTTATGAAGAAAATTGCACTTATTTAGTGGGGGTGGGTGGAGGGCATGTGTAGATAGAGGTCAGAAGGCAACTTGTTAGTTTTTCCTTCTAACATGTGAGTCCAGGGGGTTGAACTCAATTTCTCAGGTGTGGCAGCAAATGCTTTTACCTGTTGAACCATCTAAATATTCTGTAATACTTAAAATTTAAATTTGCCAATGACTTATCAAGACAGGGTCTAGCTCTGAAGTCCAAATTAGTCTGGAACTCACTGTGTACCACAGGCTAGCATTATACATGTGTGCCAGCAGACCTAACTTGACTTAAAAAAGAAAATAGCCGCGTAAATCTTTAAATCCCTGGATGATCAATTCCTTTAGCCAAGATTTGATTTTTGTTTTTTGTTTTTTTGAGACAAGGTTTCTCTGTGTGACAGCCCTGACTGTCCTGGATTCCTTTGAAGACCTGGAACTGGCCTCCAATTTATAGAGATCCACCTGCCTCTATCTCCCAAATGCTGGGACTAAAGGCATGTGCCACCACGCCCGGCTTAGCCAATATTCTTAAGTAGGAGAAATCATTAAATTAAGTGAATTTGAATGAAACCCTTTTTGCACAAAGGAGAGCATGACTCCTTCGGCTGTGAGAGAGTGAGCACATGCATTCCTGCATTTAGACACTTTGAAATATTGTCGACAAAAGAAAGCTTAGCAGCTGTGGTCCTCACCTTTAAGGACTTTGCAGCCTCGTTGAGATAAGACACTGTGTATAAGAGATGTAATAGTATAAAGCAATATGGGATCAGTGTGGAAAGCTGAAGGACTTGAAAGAGGTAGAGGGGCTGGGGTGTGTGTGTGTGTGTGCACACCTTTAATTCCAGCAGTCAGGGTGCAGAAGCAGGCGGATCTTTGTGAGTTTGAGGTCAGCCTGGTCTACAGACAGAGTTTCAGGACAGCTAAGGCTACACAGAGAATCCCTGTCTTAAAAGACCAAAAAAAAAAAAAAAAGTAACAATGGCTTATACTTATTAAGTTTGCTGCATGCTAAGTACTGATCATGAATTCTATATTTTGTTCACTCATTTTGTTTTCATGTGATAATATGTCAGCCATGCAAAATAGGCATTTCTGGGGCTCCCGTTTTACAGCTCTGAAACCAAACAAGGCTAATAAACACAATGAGGGGATGCTGGAGCCACTTTCAAGTTCTGGGTGCCCAACTCCAGAGCTACAGTCTTATCCATGCCAAAGAAGCCTGGCAAGACTTGACCAAAGGGTAGCTTTAACCAAAGAAAGCAGACCACACCATTGTGTCTAGGGAGATCTCAGAAGGAAAGGCTGCAGGGGAATGTTAAAAGGGCCCCAATGTGGCCGAAGGCATTTGGACTTGATCCAGTAAGTAGTTGGAGAACCAGTGAATGAACTTAGAACGAAAATATCATGATTGCCCTGAGGGGACTGATGTCACTGCGTGTTGTGTAGTAGCCATTAGGATTAGAGTTCAAGCTTTCTAATCATTTCTGCTCACTCTGTCCTGTTTGCTGTGCCTTTGACTTTACGTTAGCTCTTCCTCCCTTGGTCCCATGGGATCAGTAGCTTCCAGTTCTCAGTGACCAAGGAAATAGGTGCTCACTGCTCCTCTGGTAATTGGGGCTTCCTGATAACCCTCAGGAATCTAAGATCTTGTTTCTGAAGCTGCCATGAGCAGCAGAAGATAAAACAGCATGTGTCCCTTCTCTCAATTTGATGTCAAGAAAGAAAGAAAGAAGGAAGGAAGGAAGGAAGCAAACAATCACATTTCAGGGCAACCTTAGGAATCCAGAAGGATGGTGACACGTGGAGACCCTTCTCAGATAGTGATAGCCTCAGTTGTCCTAACAAGTCCTTATTTAGTCCCCAGGAGCAGGTTAGAAGGACCTTTGTCAACTAATGAAGGCTGTGTTCACAGAAAGGTTAGGTATGTAGCCACCGTTTTCTACTTCGTGGTAATTAATTCACCATTTCAGTACAAGCCCCTAATCAGCATGTGAGCACTGGTGGGGCGTTCAATATAAAATGACAAAGAAGCCAACCATTCAGTATTAAATGACACAGGTCTCCCAAAGATCTGAGAAAGACAAGGAATAAAGGTTAGTTGCTACATCTGTTTCTCTCTTTAGACAAAGAAAATACGTGATGAAGAAATGTTTTGGCAAGATCTCATGAAGATTGTTTTCAAGGCCCAGTACTCAACTGGGCAGGGAAAATTCTACAGAGTCACTTGGATTGTGAAGTGCATTTCAAGTGTGCAAGTAGAGTGGTGCCTTTGTGTCCTCAAAGCAAGCAAGGACAGTGCCCCGATTTTCCTAAAAGCTTTGTTGTGAGGAGAATCTCTGTAGAAGCCAGAAGCAGTAGAGGAAGGGGCTGCTTGGAATTAGAGACCTGGAGGGAGGAGGGCATGGCTTTTCCTGAGGCATATTTTGAATAGCTAATGACACCACATGGCTTTTTTTGCTTTATAAATTATTTTATTTATTTTTATTGGGAGTTTGGTGTGTGTGTGTGTGTGTGTGTGTGTGTGTGTGTGTGTCAACATCAAAGGCCATCATTTGTGAGTTGGTTTTCTCTTTGCACTTTGCCTTTGAGGCAGGGTCTCTCTTGTTTTTTCCATGCTGCATATTCCAGGAGAGTTGGCTGAGTCCTGTCACTTCCTCCAGTCTCAGTGTTGGAATGTTGGGATTTCAGGTAAGCACAGCAGCATTCCTGATTTTCTTAGGTGGATCTTGCTCATACCATTAGGTTGCATGGCAAGTGTTTTTACCATCTTGCTGGTCCTATTTACTGCTTTTAAGTTTTGTTTACAATAATGAACCAATGGTTTTGTTTTTTGTTTTTGTTTTGTTTTGTTTTTTGAGATAGGGCCTTACTAAGTAGGCCAGCCCAGCTTGGAACTCAGTCTTCTTGCTTCCTCCTCTTAGAGTGATGGTGTACACCACTATGTCTGGACTTACTTTATTTTAAATTCTGGCTAGTTTACCTGGGGTCTTTATTCAGGAGAAAAAAAAAATGTGATTATTTGCTGCCCTCCTGACAGAAATGTTCACTGTTATGATAACAAGCAAAATTACTAGACAATGCTACAGTTGCTTTTCTGGTTTTAACATTTCGCTTCTCTTTTTTTTTTTTTGGTTTTTCGAGACAAGGTTTCTCTGTGTAGCCCTGGCTGTCCTGGACTCACTTTGTAGACCAGGCTGGCCTCGAACTCACAAAGATCCACCTGCCTCTGCCTCCCAAGTGCTGGGATTAAAGGTGTGCGCCACCACCGCCCGGCTCATTTCGCTTTTCTCAAAGAGAAAAATTAAGTCACATCTCCTGAACTTTCATGTTAGTGGCTTGATTGGCAGTGTTTGGAGGAGCAGCAGCCGTGCTTTTGGAGGGTACTGGACCCTTCCAGCACTGTGTGTCTCCTCCCCCACCACAGGGTGTGTTCTCTGCAGACTCATTTGTCCTCTCCTGGGACAACTGGTCTCTCTCTGCCTCATCTCCTTCATTTTTTTCTCTGACATCTGCTCACACCCTTTCTCCAGGGCCCACAGTCTAAGCTCTGCTGTGTGTATGCCTCCCAGAGGAAGTAGAACTGATGGTCTTCGTACAGATACAGGCGTACGATGATGTTCTTACCAGGAGCTGAGAATACAGTGTCACAGGCCAGATTTGTGGCCACGTTTGGGAAGGGTCAGCATATTTAGGGATGACATTAAGTCTGGGCCCTGAGTGCTTTGTGGTGCTGAAGCAACTGAAGGGTGTTTGGTGCTGTCCTAAGCTCAGGGTCCCCCTGCAAGATAGAGGCGGCCCTGTGGGCTGAGGGGGTTGTAGAGTACGTGGATTTAGTCCCCTTTCAACTGGTCATCCAGGCACAGGCTGGTGAGTAAATTAGTCAATGTTAGGATACACACACACACACACACACACACACAGTGTAACACCATGCTACAATATCTAAATTTATTTTAAATATTGGGCACATGTGTGTGTGTGTGTGTATATATATATATATATATATATATATATATATGCACACACACACACATATATATATATCTGCAATACCATGTTACAATTTCTGTAAATTTCTTTTTAATATTGGGCTTTTATACAAAGAATTGGATTAATGACAACTTTACTTCATAATTTTACTTATGTAAAATATGTGATAAGCAACTTTTCAGTTTCAGCTGCCATATTAGTCATAAGTGAAGTGTCATATTAATAGCATTCATTTCTCTCCTTTCAGAAGATTGGAAGACTGGCATGGTCTATTGCTTTCAGAGCCCTCCTCTGAGCCATAGACCATTTCCTTCTCCCTGTGTCCTCACACAGCAAGCCAGGGAGGGCTCCCTAGTGTCTTGTTTTATAAGAGTACAAGTGCCTTTCATGAAGATTCCACCTTCATGACTATGCGCTTTCCAGGGTCTCTGCCTTCCAGTAACATCCCATTGGGCAGCACAGATGCTGCTGTTAGGTGGCACACAGTCCTCCCCCCACGCCCCTGAGAAAGCCAGGCTTTTGATATGACTCAGACCTGACAAGAGAGTGGTCTTCCTGTCCTTCCTCCATCTACCCAAGGTGGTCGTGTGAATTCTGGACATCTTCTCTCCTCTTCCCACTTTCCCCCTCTCTCCTCCCACTCATACCTTTTTTTCCCCATTTATATACAGTCCTAAAATGGATAACTTAAAAATATAGACATATACATAAAAAGGCAGGCACAATATATATTTAATTTTAGTTGTCCTCACATTTTGTAAAAAATTGCACCACACCATATATAATCTTCTGAACTTTTTTTTTTTACTGCTAAGTTCATCCTTTTTGCTTCCCATCACTGTGGCTCACTTATTTATCTGTTTGTGAGCATGCTCAGTTTATTCTTTCACCTTCCCATTGATGGGCATTTACTTGGTAGTAGGTTTTGGCTGTTGTTGTAAGCAAGTTTGCATATATATACATATATGTTCATGTGCCCATGTTTTAGGGATGTTTTTGTGCATGTGAGTGCATTGTTGGAAAGCAGTATACTGTACTCCAGGAGGCATTTGTGGGAAGCCCAGCAAAGACAGATCTGTAGTACTTCTTATTTCAGTCTGATGTGACGAAGCATGTGAACTTTGTAGATGACACTCGATTTTATATAATTCTGCTTATCCTCTCAACTTGCCAAACTTCCTCAGCACTTAGCAAACAACTGTGGGTATATAGCAGGTGTTTATTTGAAACATGATTTCGGTGCCATCAGTGCATGTTGACATCATCTGATGTTAAAGTTCTTGAACCTAAAACTACATGTCCTGTATGACGGATCCTTTTTGTTCTTCTTAATGAAATAGCTCGGTTTTTTTTTTTTTGCCTTATTTTATGTATTATCTCCTATGAGTAGGCAGGCACAGTCTTAATGTCTTTTTGCCCTTATATGAGCTAAGCTGTGCATGGTGGTACACGTTTGTAATCCCAAAACTTGGCAGGCCAAATTAGAAAGATCAGGAATTTAAAACCAGCCTGGGCAAACAAACAAACACTCCATTAAAAAGATTTATTTTATTTTTAATTACGTGTATATGTATGTCTTTATGTGAGTATTGTGCATATGTGAGTAGAAATGCCTACAGAGTCCAGAAGAGGATATTGGATTACCTGGAACTGGAGTTAGAGATGATTGTGAGCTAGCTGATATGGGTGCTGGGAACCAGCTGTGTTCCTTTGGAAGAGCAGTGTGTGCATGCCTAACTGCTGAGATGTCTCTCCACACCCAACAACCATCCTTTTGATTCAGTCAGAAAGAGAGTGTGTGTGTTCAAATGGAGAATTTGTCCTGGTATAAGCTCTACTACTACCATTAAGGGAAGACTTACTGGGGAGCAAGTAGGGTGTTAGTATGAGATCTGATATTTGGAGGAATGTGAACTCACAGACAGGTAAGGGGGGGCAGGTGGGGTAGACCATTTTAGAGACATAAGAGGCAGGGCAACATGGTACATCTAGGTTACAGTGAGTGATTGGCTTTGAGTAGAACATGCCACATGCAGTTAAGTGGATATAAACTAAGGTGATTCAAATGGCATGCTTGAGTCTGTGTCTCTTCAGTTTGGGGATTTATCAGTAGACCAAAGTCATTTTTACCCATTCCCAGTGTCTGTTTCATAACTTCATCTTTTAGGTCTGTGACACTCAGGGTCACCCTCGCGCCCTTTCTTTCTGTGTCATCCCTGCTGGTTACAAGGGCAGCTCTGATGTATACCAGAGCAGGGGAAGACACCAGTAATTTCTGTTCCTTATCAGCCTATTTGTTTGGACAGATTCAGGAATAGTCTGTGTTCATGGAGAAGTGTTTTTCTCTCCAGAGACTAGACTGAGATGACTCCAAGGCTAGGATAGCAACAGTACGTGCTGGGGAGCTTCGGCTGCCCACTTCTGGAGTCTTTTAGGCCCAGGACCCTTTCTTCACTTTCTCTGTCCTCAGCTGCTTCTGTCTGTTTGCTTTCTAGTGACGAAAACACTTGGGGGGGCTGAGGGATGGCTGCCTCACCCACATCCATCTGTGACCATCTGTTCTCATATGCTCTATGGCTAGCAGAGGGAGTGATGATTTCGGGGAAGAGGACCAGAGGGGCCCAATGGACAGCAGGAGTCTCTCTTTGCAGAGAAAACAGCCAGTCCTCTGTGGCCAATTCTCCCTCTAACTGGAGAGATTATACAGCCTCTGCACACACTTGGGAAGATAGGATGGAGTTGTACCAAATAAAATTTTTATTGAAATGGATAATCATAGAGAAATGTATTGTGTTATATCATGGTACAATATACTGTTATATTTTGGATGGCTTTTTGGAAGTCTTTATTTTAGGTTTGTATTATTATATATCTGATGTCTTTGTATTGTTGTGCCTACCTAGATGAAGGTTAAGAATACATCGCCTAAAATCTGATAGCCCTGTACTTGAACCCCTCCCTCTGCAGTATTTTAACTCATACAGTTTCTTCATTTTAAAATGGGTCACTAGTAATACCTAACTTTCATACTAGGTTATTGGGAAGGTTATGTGAGATGTAATACATATTAAATATTTCAAATTATAGCAATTTATGGAGTTACTTGAATTTGGGACTCATTTTTTTCTTTTTTAATGAAATGTTTACCTGTTAAGATGAACCAGTGAGAGAGATGGACATTTGAAAAAAACAATGGACCGTCTTCTGGGGCGTTCCATGGACTTTTCTGCTGATTTGTTCTGAGGTTAAGTTGGAGGACAGCATGCACAAACTGAAGGGACACCCCGGCCTGAACAAGGCTGTCTGTCACTTTCAGAGCAAACTTTTAAAACCTCCATCTCTGTAAAACTTTCTTAGCAAAACCTCCTTCTCCACCTGGCTCTCATCTCTGTTGGTTGCATCCTTCTCTCTGTTTTTGTGTATTTAGCTCTGCACAGTTGCAATCACTTATCCACGTGCACTGTGTGTTTGTCCCATCTCTGTCTTTACAAAACATGTTCGTGCTGGTGCATGGAATAAACTGTTCTCTCCCTGTGGAAATGCTGTTTTCCCTCTCTTTAAGGAACTAGGAGATGATTAGACTCTTCACTCATTATGTACCAGGTTATCACTCTACTTTGCTTTTCTTAGATTGATGTGTGATTTTTTAAAAAGGGTTGGAGCTGGTCTCAGTGGTGACATGTGTCTCATTTGGTGTGTATCATCTCTGTAACCTCTGTATCATATGTTTTATTCAAATCTGTGAAAGAGTACTGCAGCGTGGAATGTGGGAAGCGTGAAGTGTTCTGGCATTTTTGTGAATTGGGGCTGAATTTGACAACACTATCAAAAAGATAGCCAGCACCACGTTAAGTATGGCATACACAAAAATGCCAAGGAAGTCAATGTGATTTGAGGAGATTTTAAAATAATTGAACTAGGGATGTCTCTCTCTTACATAATTTAGCTTTTTTTAGAGTTAGATGAGAAAGCAGGGGTGGGGTTAAGAGTATGGGCAAGACTAGAGCCAGTATGTAGGAAGTTAGAGACAAGAATGAGGGGCCGCAACAGAGGCTGTGGCAGTGGAGGAATTGGGCTTCTTCAGTCCCCATGGGAATTCTTCCTGTAGGCACTGGGGTTGGCCTAGATTCTGTCTAAAGTCCCTGGATCCTTCATGCTGCAGTTGAGCCAAGTTATAAAACAGAGTTACCCAACTGTGCACTTGTGGCAAGATGTGGGGCAGGATAAACAGCAGCTGGAGAGAGGTTGGTTTACTTAGGGTGATTGATCCTGGAAAGGATGTGTTCTTAGTTCTGTCACATCTGATGGATTCTGTGACATATAGAATCAGGTCCTAAGGCAGATGATGACGTCATTATCTGGCTATCAGGTGGAGTGAGTTTGAGCTCCCATGGCTCTTCTTTCTCCTCATCACTCTTCCTCTGGTGCTGGAGACCCAGGAGCACCCTGAGCAGTTGGTGGGGTGGGATCCTAGCTGCTCGCCCTGTGCCCCAACACCCCAGCTGTCGATTCAGACAGCTTTAGAGTCTCATGTCCACAAGCTCAAACATCCCAGTGTGTTTGGTTGGCGTTTCCATGTTGCCAGTGTCATCTTTCATCTTCCTATCAGCTCATGGAACTCGTGGAACATTAGAATAGAAGACCCTTGGCATCCTTGTAGTCCAGAGTCCAACTCCTTCACTTCAGGAGTGCTGACTCGGAAAGCCTAAGGACACAAAAGTGAGACATGATAAAGAAGAAGAAAACAAAATTGTTTTTTTACTGCTTATCTTAGGTTCTCCAACTAGGGCCATGTAAGTTAGATTAACACAAGACAGATGAACAAGACAGAAAGAAAAAATGTTTTTATTTCTTTGTCTCACATAGCCCAGGTTCATGTAAAACTTACGATTTAGCTACTGCTGACCTGGAACTTGTGATCCTCCTGCCTCTGTCCCATCTCTTAAGTTCTGGTATTAGAAGCATCTAGCAAGCAAAGATTGAGAAATGGCAGACCACAGCACAGGGAAATTCCCATTGACGAGTGACTCAGAGGTGCAAAGGGTTTGTAATTTTGGTTTGGCTTTGCCACCCTCTGACATTTATTTTAGGTTTGTTTGTTTTTAATCATTATTTTTTATTTTATTGTTTTTTCTTAATACTCATTTCTTACTAGTCTAGAAAGTAGAAGACAAATAACCCTTCTGTGCTTTGGTTTTCTTGAGTCAATAGGGACTCAGAGTGCGACCCAATGAAAGACCGCATCTGTCACATGGTCTTATAGTCAACCCAGCATGTAGTAGATGCTCAGTAAAGATTCCCCATCCTTGTAATTATTAATTGTTTGGTCTCCTTACCAGTCTGTAAACTTGGGAACAGTGATTATTTCTTGCGTCATTATTTCCCTTCTACCAGCAATGTGACTGGCATATGATTAATATCCAGTTGGGTAGATTGACATGAGATGACAGAGAAATTGTAGACTGTATGTTGCAAATATTTGTTGCATATAAGTGAATAGGCTTCCTTGCTGTCTTTTCATCTCAGACCTCAACTGGTGAATCTACAGTGAGTAATGTTGGGCTCATTGGTGAGGTAGTAGGGCCAAAGCTTTATTTATTATTATTATTTATTATTTTATTTTTTGGTTTTTCAAGACAGGGTTTCTCTGTGTAGCAGAGCCCTGGCTGTCCTGGATGTGATGTGTGGACCAGGGAGACCTTGAACTCACAGAGATCCACCTGTTTTATTTTATTGCCATAATTCTGCTAAAATTTCTCAGGCATTGAGGACAATGGCGGAGACTTGTTAGGGGTTGATGAATGCCATACTAGCAAATAAGACACACAGGAACTTCTTGAGAACACTCCCATTTGTAGCTGCTCCTTCTTGGAAATGCTTCCCTAGCTGAGCAAGCGTCCTTAGCGTTTCAAGCAGCTGACCAGGCAGATGCAGGGCAGAGGTCAAGAAACTGTCAGGAAACTCCTGAAAGGCTCAGAGGTTCCACTGCAAGTTTGAGCCTGTGGCTTGACTTCCATGGGACTCTTAGATTCTCTGCTAAAATTAGAGGATAGGACCAGAACTGTGCTCTTCTAACTTCCCAGGCTTGCTGGAAAATGTTTAGAACACCCCAGACTATTTAAGCATGTTGGGGTAATGACTTCAGTAGAGACATAGGTACCTGCGAAAATGTTGCTGTGAATGCTTTGGGCAAGTGACTGAATGCCATATTGGGATCTGTCTATGAGATGAGCTGGGAAATAAGTCACTCAGCAGAAAATTTACTCAGAGCCTCCCCACCCCCACCCCGTGTGTGTGTGTCTGTCTGTCTGTGTGCGCACATGCGTGTGCTCATGTGGAGGCCAGAGGTCAACTTTGTGTGCCTTCCTCTATTGGTTTCCACCTTACCTTTTGAAACAAGTTCTCTTGTTTTGGCTAGACTAGCTGGCTAGCAAGCCCTGGGGATCCTTTGGGCTCCAGCCCTCAGTGCTGGGGTTACTGGTGTGCATCCTGGCTTTTATGTGGGTCCTGGAGGTCCAAATCCAAGTCCCCACTGAGCCATTCCCACCAGTCACAGAGCCCACATGTTAACTAAAGGCATTCCAGTCTCCTGATTTGGGTGTATGTATTTAACACGCATTCTCTTCTGTCCAAGCAGGGCATAAGATTTGTGAAGCTTTCCCTACCTAAATCTTGATCGAGTTCCTGTTAATGCCTGCAAGGTAATGCAATTTGGCAAGAACATTTTTGGACCTTGACAAAAATCTCTTGCCTGACTTGGCACTCAGAAAGACCAACTTGCCTAATTTGAAAATAAACTGAAAACAAAACAAAACCAAAGCATCTGGCTGTTGCTTGTTTGGTGACATAAAAAAACATTGTAATTGTTTCTATATCCCAGTAGTGAGGAGATTATTTCTACTATGAGTCCTAAATACCCATCCTTAGTTCCCTTTCCTGCGGCAGAGCTCTCTTAAGGCCAAATCTACGAGGAAGGTAGTAAGTCACAGATGTGTGTGTGTGTTTCATATGCACTGTATCTTTCTGAATTCTGAACATCCCTACCAGTGTTAGTTTTCTATTGTGGCCTAACAAGTTACCAGAAATGTAGTTGATCAAACAACATGTTTTCATTTTGGTTTCTGTGGTCCCAGGAGACTGGGCGTTCAGCTTTCGTGGGTCATCTGTGTAGGATTTCACAAGGCTGTTAATCAGTGTGTCACCTGGGGCTGTGGTCGCATCTGAGGCTTGACTGGCAAAGAACTTGATTTCATTGGAGGAATGTAGTGCCTTATGGTTTTAGGACAGAAGGTTTCATTTCTTTTTATTTTTCTCTGTGTCTGTCTCTGTCTCCCTCTGACATGTATGTTTGTGTGTGTGTGTAGGTACATATATTTAGGGACTCGTGAAAGCAAAGGTCAACTTCATGTCTTTCCTCAGGAGCTGTTCACACTGTTTTTTGAGGTAGGAGCCCCTGCTGACAGGGCATTCACCAAATAGGCTAGGTTAGATGGCCAGTGAGCCTCAGGGATCTTGTCTTTTCTTCCCAGCAATGGCTCACTACCATGCCTAGCTTTCTATATTTGTGCTGGGATCACAGTCAGATCTTCATGCTTCAGTAGTTAAGTATTTTCCTGACTGCCTCCCTAGCACCGGGTTTCATTTTCCCTTTAGTTGTTAGATGGAAGGTACCTATAATTTCTTATCCACATGGACTTTCCAACACAGACACCCTACAGTATAGAACTGGTTCCTTCAGAAGTACCAAGGGAGGTTGTGTCTTCTTATAGTTCAATCTTCCTTATAGGCATGACCTCAGTTTCCCCCTATTATTTAGTGGGGAGGACCAAGATTCTAAACTCCTAAATGAATTGTCTCATATTGCAAAGTATCAAATAATAGAAGAGTACACCTGTAGCCTTTGCATCTAGATGGCAGAGGCAGGGTTGTTCTTTGAGGCCAGCCTAAGCTATATGGAACAAGGCTGTCTCAGAAACCAAGACAACCACAAAAAGAAAACAAAAACAAAAAGTGAAAGAAAGAAAGAAAAGAAAGATGGTTGATAGCAAAAACATCTACTCAAGATTTACCACACTAGCTTCATTCTCCACACAGCCCCTTTATTCGGTCTTATTTCTAAACAGATAGCGCCATTTGAGGTCCTTTGTGCTATAACCTAGTGTTACCTGGCTTCTGCATTGTTCCTTTCTTTTTTCAGATACCTAAGCCGGTGCAGCATCAGCAAAGGCTAATTCTAACAGGCTGCCCTTTAAATGTAAATAAATAAGATGAAGGGAGAACATCTGATGACAACTAGAACAAAGTCCAAACAAAACAAAATCCAGAATGGGCTGGGGGTAGTGGGTATGTCTGCATTAAGAGGCTGAGCAGGAGGATGCTGTGAATTCAAGACCAGTCTGAACTGTATAGTGATTGCTAGGCCAGCCAGAGCTACAAAGCTAGAGCCTGTCTTAAAAACCAGCAGAACAAAAGATCCTTCCTGAAGAGGTTAGCACGAGCTACATGCAATGACAGTGCTTTAACTGCATATATAAGGTCCTCAGACTTAACAGAAAACAGCTTTGGCCTTAGTTGAAATACTCTTTTTAGTTAAGCATTATCCATTTTCTTATTTTATAAAACATGAATAATGTGAGAAAGGCAGAATTTTTGTTTACTTAATTTTCCTAACCTGTAAAACCATCTGTACATGGATCTTGAGAGATATATAAAATCTGAATTTTTTTTATAAAATTTACATTTTAGAGTAAAAAACACCCCAGTTTTGTGTATATGTGTTTTCTTCCGTATTTTCAGAAACCTAGAGAGCTGTGCTGCAAGATGCTTTAAATTCTGTAAGTATGGAGACAAATAAAACACAGACTAGATTTAATGATTGTTGAGCTCTTTCATGAGAAGGAAGGACAGCTGCAGTGTGCAGGTCCTGAGGATCAAGATGGTTGAATTAGTGGCAAGCCTTTCTCTTGGCATGAAAAAACCCCTTGCACCAACTGCAGACAGACTGCTGTCCAAAAAGGACAAAACTTGGTAGCAGGGAAGTCGACAGCCTAACTCTGCCAAGACAGGGTAGGTAAGTCCTTCATAATCCCTGCTCTACAACAAATGTCTATCAGAGAAACAGGACCCAAAGCCTGAAGATTGATGCTGGAATGTATGGAGAGAAAATGGGAACTGTCCAGGCAGTCATTGGTATGT
>CAJQZJ010035590.1:759560-791664 GCA_907164525.1 Lophiomys imhausi | reverse complement strand
AGGGTGGAAGGGCGGGATAGGAAGGGGGAATAGGGAGGGGTTTGTTAATGAGATGTAACTTGAAGAAAAAAAAATAAAGTATTTAAAAAAAAAAAAAAGATTGCTCTTCTAGGTCAGCTCCACACTGATGTCCAGAGTGCATAGCTGAGGATAGATAGCCTCTTTCTCCTAGAGTGGAGAGAGATACGGCTCTTCGGCTGGAAGGACCTCCAAGTGTGGGAAGTCTGTCCCCCTCATTTACTCGTGAGGGCTGAAAAGTACAGGCAGGCCAGTTTGACTTCTTGTGTTTAGCAATCATGAACTTGTCCTCTCAGAATTCAGTGCTGGCTGGGAAACCTTCTTTATTATTATCTTTTTATTATCTTCATATTATCTTTTCTCCAGTTCTACACCTCTGGTTTTTTTGGACCACAATCCATGCCAGTCTGTCACTATGGTTTGTTTTAATCAACTTTAGATCCTTTTCTGTGCCCAGCCTGGGGTCTGGATCCTATACACTCAGTGCTAGTTGACTTGAAGGAAAAGTACTTAAATGTATTTCTCATATTTGTTTTCCTCTGTGGAAGATGGAGCTTCTAGGAGTTCCATAACTTCTATTCTAAGGCTTCCTTATTCCACAATCTAATATTTGTTGAACAAATTTAAAATCCACTATATTATCGTCTTTCATTACTCTCCTGCTCCCACTTTTACCATTTGTTTTTGGCTGCCAACCATTGTGTATTTTTTTTTTCTATTCCACTAATTGTGGTAAAATACACACAACATAAAATTGGCCATTTTAACTATTTTTGAGTATATAATTCATTGGCATTTGGTATAGTCACACTGTTGACAACCATAACCACCATCTGTCTCTAGGACATTTATGTCTTTTCTAATGGAAAGTGTCCCCACTAAACACAAACATTCCCTTCTTCCTCCAGCTCCACGTACCTGCTTTCTGTCTTTTGCGAATTGTGACTATTCCAGACATCTCAATTAAGTGAAATCAATAAGCATTTGCCCTTTTATGACTGGCTTTTTTTCCACTTAGTATAATGTTATGATGATTTTTCATGTTGTATCATGTGCTGGAAAACCATTCTTCTTTAAGTCGGCCATTTTCTTTAAAAAGCCTAAGAAGTACCATGTGACTGTCTGGGGCCTGCAGAGGGGAAAGAGGGCATTGGATCCAGTTGTGAGCTGCCATGTGGATACTGGAAAATGAGCCAGAGTCTTCTGGAAGAGCAGGAAGTGTTGCTGACTACTCAGCCATCTCTGCAGCCCCTGCCCATTATCGTCTAAGATTCAGATGTTTCTGGTCTATGTGGTCAGAGTGAGTCTTTTCCTTCACAGTTGTTTGTGACCTTTTCCTTGGATGACTCTTCTTAAGACCTAATTTCCTGAATAGTGTTCTTTGGGGGAGCCGAGTAGAGAAACTGAGGTATTGGTAGCACAACAAATGAGCACCTATTGTGTACCAGGGGCCCATGCATGACCAGGGTGTACACAGTCTTGTGGAAGAGATGTCAGTGAACTCTGCTAACTAGAGTCCCAGGTGGCATGTGCTGAAGGAGGGCTGGAATGGGTCTGCATGATCTCCTGAGGCTCATGGGGATTTTTAGAAAGGTTCAAAGAAGAGGTCATATTTCAAATGAGCCTGAAAGGAGAGAAAGTGTTCAAGGTGGAGAAAGATGCGAATGGCATTCCAGGAATGGCCTGAGCTCAGACAAGTGAAAACACATGGTTAGTTGGAAGAGTTGCAAGGAGCTGTACTAAGTGAACAGAAGGCGGGGGATGGGGGGGGGGGTGGGGGGGGGGGGGGGAGGTCGGAGGTTTCAGGTGCATGGCTTCCACATTGAGGACTCGAGGGCTTGGGAGAGGCTACTTGGAAGCTCTGTGCAGCTATATTGATGCAGTTGGACCTGTGCGGTGTAGATGGGTTGGAATAGGAGGGAATGGGCCTCACCAGTGTTCAAGGTTGAGGGAAAGAATGGAGCCGTGCGTGGTATTGCTCGCCACCTTTTAGGTAAGAGATGCTAAGGGACTGAGCCAGGGTGGTCACTGACAAGAGTTCATTCATGATGTAGCTGCTGTTGTATGTGCTGAAATTCTTATAGTTTCAATTCCATGTAGAATCTGGTTTTTGCAAAGCCTGTGTCAGATCTTTCTCTGTTATACCCCCAACTGGTAAGAGCTAATTAATTTATAAAAGACAAGCTGCACAGGTTCCTTCCTTCAGGCTTACACTGGAGGATAGTTTGTAATAGTGCCCTATGTACCAAGTGATGTGTCAACAGTTAGAAAGGGACAACTATTAAGGAACGTGAGTGATAGAGAGTAGCCCAGTGTAACTAATTAGAATAGATCAGCCATGCTGTGTTAGAACTGCCTCCTACTTCCAGCCTTCTCTGATCTCTTGACTGCTCCAGAACTCAAACAAAACTTTCACTCAAGTATACAAGCTTCCTAGTTCAAAGTAGGGCAAGACCCATGCACACCTGTAGTCCTGGCACTGAGGAGGAAGGAGCAGGAGGATCAGGAATTCAAAGTCAGCTTCACCTACATAGTGAGTTCTAAGCCAGCCTGGGCTACACAAAGAAACCTGTCTTAAAGAGCCAAACCAAAACAACAGAAAAACAAACAAAAAACCAAATCCTTTAGGCTTTCAAGAGTAAAACTAAGTTAACTTCAGAAATCATCACTCCTAGGGCCTAGCTAATGGTCTGGAGAGAATTTACTTTGTTCTGCTTTGATAGTGAGCTAAGTAAGCAGCATTCCCCCAAATTCAGGGTACAGTCCCAATTTTAAAATATGAAATTACCTTGGAACTTCAGAACAAAACAAATTCAGTAGCTTTAAAAAGTAATATTCAAGGCTGTACACAGAGAGAAAGGGAAAATACTACCTGGCACAAATGTTGAAGGAGTCATCACCTGACTAAGTGTTGAGTGAAGAAAGTGTTGAAGCATACAAAATATAATAAAAAAAAGTTTCCAGGAAAATAATCTTCCCACTAAACTTTGCATTAGTCAGTTCCTCATCCAAGTGTTCTCTGCTTTAGTCACTACTTTCGAAGATATATAGGCACAGAAGATCAAGAGATAAAAATAAATCAACATTTGAAATGTGGGTTTTAAAAGAAAAAGCTAGAGAAGTATGGAGATTATAGGCTGAGTAGGGCCAGCAAGACGGCTCACTGGGTAAAGATGCTTGCCACCAAGCCTGACCGCTTGAGTTTAAACCCTGAGACTCTAAAGGTGGAAGGCAAGACCTGACTCCCGCGAATTCTCCCCTGTCCTCTAGGTGCTCACGGTGGCGTGTGTGCCCTTCTATACACATACATATTAACAAAAAATTGAAATGGACTGACTTTATAATATTTGATATAAAAACAATCAAAAATACTTGTGGGAAGCTGAATGAGAATAATGCTGAGAAATATTACACACCATTTGACCCTAGTCAGCTTTTTTGTTGGGGTTTGGCTTTTACTTTCCAGTTGGTTACTCAGGTAGTTTGAATTTCCCGGGAGCACTGAGTCAAAGGAAGTGTATGACTGGCTGTGGCAGGTATTTTGAGTGGTTCTTAGAGCCCACCAGGGTCTTCAGAACAGTTTCCTGGGAGATGGGAATTCTCAGAGGTTGACAGAGGAGGAGAGTTTCCTGGATTGGCCTTTGCACTGATGGATCTGTTACACAGCTTTCAATTTAAGATTTGAGGTAGATTTTAGGAGAGATAGGTAACTGCTTTGTGCATATAATAGTCAAGTAAATGTCTATTTGTGAACATTTGAAAAGAGAAAAGAAAGGAAAACAGGGAGGGAGGGAAAGAGAACAGGCTATCAGGCAGACAGCAATCTGGCTATGGCAAAACATTTTCAGGTTTTCCCTTGGAAGCTCTTATCTTAGGGTCTTCTTTCTTTCTGTATAGGTGTTATTACTCCTTGCAAGTATTTTGTCTGTGCAGTGATTGTTTTGTCTGTATTGTCCTTGGAAGCACCGTGAAGGCAGAGACTGGGCCTTTTAAGGTCTTTGCTGCATTTCTTCCTCCCATCCTACACCGGGTGACAATGACAATGGTAGGGTCTCAAGAAGTTATTGGATGAGTGAGTGACAGCTGCTAAGAGGACCTCAAGCTCTGTGGCTGAATGGTGAGCACCAGAGGGGATGGCAGCCTGCAGGTCAGGAAAGGAGGGAAGGAAGGAAAATAGGAAGTAGGAGGAGGAAGGAGAGAAGTCTTTTCCTCTTCTTCTGTTGTTCCTCCATTATGATATAAATGCACTAAAAGCAAAAGATAAATGACAGGAGGGGAAAAATGGATTCCTGCCTAAATACAGTAGCTCTGGGAAGTGACTCTTGAGGACTTCTCATTGAGTAAAGTTTGTTTAGAAGACCAAAAGCACTCCAAAATTTGAGATATCCCAGTTTTATTAATCCAGGCTCTAGTGCTCTGTGTGCATGTGATATGTGTTGTTTGTGGTGTGGTATGTTTGGGGTGAGAGCACTGTGTATTGTATCATGTTGTGTGTGTTGTATGTAGTTTGTAGTGCGCTAATATGTGTGTGTGTTTGCTGTGTGATGTGGTGTGTGGGTTGTGTGTGTGTGTTTTAACTATCTGGCTCTTTTACTTCTATGCTCTGTCTGAGCCTTCAGATGTTTTTGAGCAGATTAGATTAGATTATCAGCAATGGGATAATGGAGCAATTTTGCAGCCAGTAGCCTGTGCTTCAGACTGCTGATTATTCTCCACCTGAATACTAGCTAAGAGTGTATCTTGACTTAGACTGGTCAGGCCTGCTCTCTTGATTTAAGGACACAGAATACCAGAGTTTAGGAAGGTGGACTTAAAATGCTAACACATCAACGAAAGCATAAAACCACACAGAAGAGGATGGCAGAAAACAAACAGTCCTCCTCAGCCTCAAAGATGTTCCCTTCCAAAACGAAAGGGATCTCTGGAGGGAAATACTTGCCCGGAACCACAGGGTTCCTTATAACAGGAAGAATATTTCACTAGAAGATCAGAAACAAGCAGGACAGCCAGCTGAGTTACCCCACCTCTGTGTTCCCCTCATCACCAAGGGCACCAGGCCTGGGGTGAGGTGTCTGCCAGGGTGCTCAGTGCTGTCAATGTCTGGAAGCACAAACATGTAGAGGCAGGAGCCCTGAACCCAGAGGCTTACAGGCAGACTGTTGTATGGAGCTACAGAGTCTGCCTTTGGAACCACCATCTCTGCTTCAGTCATTTCTGCATTCGGGGGCAGGCTTGGATTTCAGCGCCTCACAAGTCCTCTGAAAGGTTCCCTATTAAGAGCTCCTTAGAAGCCAGTGTCCCTCTACTAGTGTGCATCAGCCTTGTGTCCTGGCTCTTGATGTCCCCAGGTCCAGCTTCCACCAAGTAATGGAAATAACAGAGCCTTTCATTTGGAAAGTAGCTTTAAAAAATAAAAAAATTTTGGAACTGTTTGCTGTGGTTATCTCATTCCTTACCAGTGATAACAGTGTGAGAAAAACAGGCTGCCATTCCGACTGTCCTTGGATGCTTGAGACTGAAATAGCCAAGGCAGGTTAAGTTGCCCAGCTGGTGAAGGGCAACAAGGATGAGGTGCGGCCTCTCTTCTCCAGGGAGCCCAGCTGCACCCCGTCGCAAGGCTGTCTGTTGTGGGGCTGTGCTGAACAAAATCCCCAAAAGTAGGGAACCTGGTGGTGAACCTTAGCTTTCATGGTGCATTATTTGTCTCTTCTTAGTAGGAGTAAAATGGTGCGCTCTCAGCTTCTGTGGTGGGTAGCCCTTCAGACCTCCCAGACTACCCATGCCTCATCTAGGTGTGACTGGATAGGCTCCCTTCCTACCTGTTTCCCCTCCTCCCCTCTCCTTCTTCCTGTCCCTGTATGTGTGTGGGGAGTTGTATTAGTGTTGGTATGTGTACCTATGTGTGTGTGTGTCTGTGTATATGTGTGAGTGTAGGTGGAGGTGCATGTATGTATATAAGATCTCATGGCCCATGTAGACATACATCTGTGGGGAGGCCAGGAGAGAACATAGGGCATCTTGCTCCATCATTCTGTCTTATTCCCTTTGAGACAGGGTCTCACTGAACATGGGGCTAGGCAGGCAGCCAGCAGGCCCCAGTGATCCTCCTATCTCTGCTCCCCAACAGCGCAGGGGTTACAGACACTCACATAACCACACCTTGCCTTTTAGTGGGTGCTAAGGATTTGAACTCTGGTCCTCATGCTTGAACAGCAAGTACTTTTACCCACTGAGCCATTGCTTAAGCCCCAACACTGGATTTTTCTAGTGACCTCATGTGAAGTACCAGAGAAGCAGTGGGTCAGCTTGGCTGTTCTTTGTGAACATTACAGATGAGCGAGGAAGGCTTCCAAGACCTGAATGCTTTAGGTTTCTCCATTTATCAGGTGGGTTAGACAAGACAGTCCCTGTGTGGTTACCACATTGTCCTTCTGGGCCAATGCCTGGTATTTCAAGGACAGTTGCTTTCATGGTTCTATCTGTTTGTGCTGTACAGGCCATCAGATTTACCTTTCACATTCTAGAAAGGGAACTGGGGCTAAAATCTTGACTTTGTTGGCCATACAACCTGCTGGTTGGTTTTTCCTGTTTAGGGAGCTCTCTGCTTCACAATGAACAGCCTGTACCATCAGGTAGCCCTCTCAGCCAGAGCACCAACTCTTGTGAGCTTGAAAAGGAAGACAAACCTGTATTTGGTAGAAAGGGCCTATTGTTCTCAGGCAGTACTTGTGGCCAACTTCTTGGACTCCTTTGGCCAACTCTGAAGAAGGAATTGAAGTCAGAATGCTAATCACCGGCTTGCATAGACATCAACAAAATCTAACCTCAGGGAACTCAGACGAAAGTAAACAGAAGTGCTCAAGTTCAGATTCTTGAAGAACAGCAATGGAAATGAGGCTAAGAGAGGAAAACGATATGCTGAGAGAAATTAGTCTCATTCCCTGTTTCTCAAATGGGCATAAAAATAATAAACCCTGAACCAAATGTGGTGGTGCATTCCTGTAACCCAAGTTACTCAGGGAACTAAGAGCAGTGGAGCACGTGTTTGAGGTCAGTCTAGGCAACTTAGTGAGGTCCTGTCTCTTAAAAAAAAAAAAAAAAAAAGTGTGGCGGGGTAAAAGGTTAAAGGGCTGGGTATGTAATTCAGTGGTAGAGGGTTGCCTAGCATGTGTAGCCCTGGGTTCTATCCCCAGTGTCAGTGGGGGTGGGGAACCCAGGTGTAGTAGGACACCATTATAATACCAGGATCCTGAAGCCAAGAGGATTTAAGCGTGAGGAATAGCAAGATCACATCCAGTCTCTGCAACTTAGAAATACCCTATCTCAAAATAAAAAGTAAAAAGGAAAGGGTACTGGGGTTGGGAGTAGAGGTCAGTGGTAGTTGCCTAGCATTGCGAGGTTCTGGTTCAATCCCTAGTACTAAAACTAAAAGGGAAGACAGAGAGAAATGGAGAAAGAAGAAAGGAAAGAAATAAGTGAGTCAGGCCTGGTGCAGGTGTGGAGTTTTAGCTACACAGGATGCTGAGGCAGGAGGACTGCACGTTTATGGTCTGCCTCTGCTAGAGAGAGGTAGCTAAAGACCAACCTGGACAAATTAGTGAGACCTTGTCTGAAAATTAAAGATTGAAAAGAGAAAGCTGGGTATATAGTTTAATGGTGGATTGCCCGGATTGGACATGTGAAGCCCCATGTTCAATCTCTAGTGCCAATAAATAAATTAGTTTGTTTTTTAAATGAAGGAGGAACAGTGTGAGGTATGCATCCATTTCGAATTAGCAGGGCCCATGAAGCCCTGCTCTTTCTGGGAATCCCCCAGCTCAGCACAGGAGCATGGCCTGCCAATCAGGGCTTTCTGAGCTGTGAGGTTTCTCTCCCTCAACTGGACACATGATTGTTTTTCATTCCTGTTGTATACTTCATGTGCATGAGGCTCTCTGATGTTCCTGCTTATCTCCCCCAGTTCTGAACAACCAGGCTGATACCGAGGATTCTGTGATCATGAAGGATTGCTGTTCACTGAAATTCACCAAAATGTGAGGAATTTTGGAACTGTGGGAACCAATGCAGCAGACCCTCATGGTAGGACACGGGATGCTGTCAGTTTGACGTAGTCTCCAAGGAGTTACCTTCTCTTAGTGCAAGGGAGGAATTAACCTCCTTAGTAACTAACTTCCCTCCACTGTCTTTCAAGTAAGTTTAGGACTGCTGTTTGGTTGTTTCCTGAAGCTCCAAGTTATATATGTGGCAAGTGTCCAAGTGTTCTAGAGAGCATCATGGCAGAAAGCTCATGGCCCATGGAGTGAGGACACCTGGGCCTAGTCTTCTGTCAGAGACTTGACACTTCACCTCACAGGGTCATTATTGACCTATTTGGACTGGTACTTAACTATTAATTTTGTTTTATTTGAGTGAGTGAGTGTATGTGTGTGTTTGTATGTGTTTGTATGTGTGTCTCAAGGTCAGAGGACAGCTTTCAAGTGTCTGTTCCCTCTTAGCACAGATTCCAGGGATTTGAAGGGTCCTCAAGTTTATGTGTTTAATGCTTTTATCTACTTGCTGGTTCCTAATCTTGCCATTCCCAAGATTTTTTTTTTTTTTTTTGGTTTTTGGGGGGTGTGCATGTGTTTAAAAAATAACATTAACTTTTAGATTAACATACAAAGAAATAGATTTTACTTTGAAATAAATATTATTATACTTTATTGTTTGTTTTTGAGACAAGGTCTCACCATGGCTAGCTGTAGTGAGAGTTTTGGTTTCTTTAAAAACCCAGTTAATGTTATGTGAATTTGTTTTTGTTTTAATCCCAGGTATGGGATAAGAGGCTACTTCGTAGCAGGTGGTTATGATTTGCCTCGTGCACTAGCAGGGGCGTGATTTTCCAGCAGAGTGACAGTTGACATTTGGAATTCTGGGAACTTTTCAGAGGGATGAATGCCAGAGCTCCAAGAGGGGTGGGGCACTCCGAAGAGGCAGTTGCTGCTCCCCTGCTGCTGCAGTTTGTAAAGTGGTCATGCATAAAGAGACAAGTAGAGAACTTGGATATCCTGTGGCAAAGATCAACCCTACCCTAAGGAACTCGATGTCCCTAATCAGCAAGAAGTAGTCTAAAGAAAGCTATGACTCCTTTCCCCTCTATCCTCCTTTCTCGACTATCTAGTGTTGGTGGGTTGGAAGGGATTGGGGTGAAAGAAGGTAGATAAAAGAAACTTAATAAAATGGACCCAACAATAACGTCAGCAGCTAGCCTTGAACTCACTATGTAGATGAGGCTACTCTTGAACTCACATCACAGAGTTCTCTGCCTCCTGAGTGGTAGGATTAAAGGGATGTGCTACCACATCCAGCTGCCCACAGACTTTACATATCCAGGTATAATTTTTTAAAGTCTCTCCCTTTTCTCTTATATGACTCTGCATTAATGCATGAAGTGGTTCATAAGCCACTTCACATGCGTCCATCCTTCCCTTGGCCAGTTGGAGTCATGATTTTCTTGGCCTGATTTCACAGTTCATTGAGTAGAGAAATTGTCCCCACAAGCATTCTGTTCTTACCTCATTTTTGCGCAGGTAAAAAGAAACAACACTCGTTCCTTCAGGGTAACCCTTGTTTCCAACAGGAGACAACTCCCATTGCTACACCAGCCTCTTGAAAGACATTAGCAGCTTGAATGCTTTTAAGCAGCATTGGGTTAAGTCAAAGTGAGGAGTCGTGGGGCAGATGGCAGTAGCTGAAGTTCAGGACTGGAGAGTCTGTGCTCTTGGGGGACTTCTGTTATATCTGAGGCTATTGACCAGACCAGGCAAGAGGCTCGCTAAATGATGAAAATTAGCCTGAGGTCATAGCTGGAAGTGTCCTGGTGCTATCACTTTTCCTAAGAAGACTTGAGGTCATGGTTCCGCATTGGGAGATTATTGCTACTGGCAGTTTGCAGTCTGGGCATCAGAGGTGGCTCTGGCTTTCTCCTGGTGTGTGTGTGTCCCCTTGTCTAAGACTTGCTGTGCTAACACAGGGTCCTTTGTAGTACTCCACAGAGGGAGATGGGTGCTGCTTTATTCTAGACATTAAAAAAAAAAAAAAAAAACACTTGTGATCCTGCCTGGCTTCTGATCCTGTGAGTCAGATTTTAGAGCTGTTTGTATCTTTCACAAGACTGAAATCCAGTACCACTTGAGCTTTTCCACTGGTTTATTTTTGTTATCCATGCCCACACCCACCTTGTTTTTCAGCCATCAATGAGCATTTGTTAAGTCACTTATGCTCCGCCACACACTGTGAGAGAATAAAGAGATGTGTGTGGAATTGCAGCAGAAGGGACTTAAAGTCCATTCGAGAAGACAAGGCCCAAACCCACAAAAGTCACCTAGCATCGCTACCCCATAATAGAGTGGGCAGCATGATCAAAGATTTCTCTTCAGTAGTGATCACAGAGGCTGGGCTGCCTTGGAGTTGGTAAGCTCTCTTATGTGGCCTGAAAGCTTGAATCTCTTCTTACTGTGTTTTATATGTAATAGTTGACATATTCATGGGGAAGTGTGTATGAGTTACAATGCAGGGGAGGAAGTAAATGCTTACCAATTGACAGCCAGCTGAAGGACAGTGGTTCCTAGTTCCTGTATTTTACTTCTGCCTGCCAACTCCAGATAGCCATTGTCTTCATTTTATAGATTTTCTCTTTTCCCTTCCCTTCCTCCTGTAGGGGTGTATGCATATGTGTGTGCGTACAAGCGTGCATATGGAAGTCAGCAGACAGACTCATGTGGCATCAGGAACCCTACCCACACCCTTTTATTTAGTTGTTTGTTTATTTACTCATCCATTTATATTTTTGAGATAGGGTTTCTCATTGGTCTGGATATCACTGGTTAGACGAGGCAGGTTGTTTAGGAATCTCTGTCCCTGTACCCTTAGCACTGGGTCTAACACTGTGCCGCCATGCCTGGCATTTTAATGTTGGTTTGGGGGATGGAATTGTTTTTGCATGCTTGTGAGTGAGCATTTTACCAACCAGCCCACATCCCCAGCCTTGCTTTTCTTCTTCTTAAAAAGTTGTAAGGAGAATACACATAATTATTGAAGATCTTGCAGTTTTCTGTGGGGTGAGATCCCAGAATGTGAGACATCCCAGCATATGTGATGGTTGATTTCTGTCTACTTGGCTGGACTGTGGTGCAGGCTATGTGATGAAATATCACCATGAACGTTTCTGTGTAGGTATTTTTGAATGAGTCCTGTGGATTGTGGTATGGGCAGGCTTTGTCCATCAGTTGAAGGCCTGAACAGAAGAAAACACTGAGTGAACTCTAATAATAAGAGGGAATTCTGTCATCTGTTGGCCGTGGGACCTGAACTGCAGTATTGGTTCTTGGCTGGGTCTCCAGCCTGCTGGCCCTCTCTTTAGATTTTGGGCTTGCATGCTCACACATGCACACGAACCACTTCCTTCTGATTTCAGTCTCTTCTTCTCCCCATCCCCTTTCCTTTACTTCTCTTCCTCATTCTTCTCTTCCCCTTCCTCCCTCCTCCATGCACATATCCCTTTGGTCTGATTCTCCCAGAAACCTTGTCACACCATACCCCTTCTCGGCATGCTACCTATTTGATGGCACATCACATACTCGATTTGCAGAATGCTCTTATGTTAGGAGGCCTGCAGTGTGTTAATTGGCTATGACAAAGGTATTTGGGTGATTCTGGTCTGGGCTATAGAAAAGAGATTTTGACTTTCTGCCATAACAGAAATTCTCTTTGTGGGTGCTCATGTTTTCTTACTGTTCTGTTTCCCTTTGAAACTCCACTGTTGGTTCGCTCAGATGTCTCCCTGACCCCTAAACACGTTTATCCATCTCCTCCCAATGCACATGCCTTTCCTGCTCTTATCTTTGCTAGCCCATACCTTCTGTGTAAAGCCCTGATTTTGCTTGTCACTAAGGAAGTTATTGAGGTCCCCTGAGCTCCTGTCCCCTGGGGTTGAAGCAGTCATCAAGCTTTAGTTATTATGTGTCAACAGGAGACAGACCCTGATCCAAGTGCCATACCTGTTTGTTTCATGCTAGTGTCACAGCCACAGCAGCTGGTTTCCACAGTCACTCTTCTCAGTCTGTTGTGAACAGAAGGCAAGAGAGATATAGAAACAGGTTTGAGTTCATAGTCCCTGCTCCTGAGGCTTTAAAAGCCTGTTATGATCTGGAAAAGGCTCCAGATATCAGCCAATGTTGTTATTATTTTATTATTCAATATTTTAAAATTTGAATTATGTGCTTGTGTATTTGTGCATATGGGCACAGGTGCCCGTGGAGACCAGAGTGGGATCTGAAGGAGCTGGAATTATAGGCAGTTATGAGTTGCCAGATATGGGCACTGGGAACCAAATTCAGGTCCTCTGCAACAGCAGTATATGCTCTTAATTGCCGAACCATTTTTCCAGACCAACTGCTACAGTCATTAAAACATGCCAGTTGCCTTGGGGCCCTGTGATTTTAGGACACTTTTTAGAAGATTCAAGAACATGGAAGCTGCTGGTGGGTATTGCTCTTCTTAGAAAGTCTTAGTTATTCGAAAGATGCCTTCTGATTGGCACCTACAGTTCTGGAGCTTCAAGTAGAGGTTCTACAGGAGATGTTAGGACATGAGGGTTGTGAGAAAGGGATAAGGTCATTATCCAACCTTCAGGTCACATCAAGAAAATTCCCCCCTACTCTGGACACTTACAAGGACCAGTGAGCAGAAAAGGTGGTAAATATTTAGCATTTCCCCTTCTACCAGGACCACAGTAGTAAATGTTAAATAGTTGTAGCATTCTGCAGTGTAACCACTACTAATCAATAGTCTGGGCAAATGGAATGAAAGGTCTTTGCCTATCCTTTGGATGATCTGGTGTTCCCAGAGAACCAAGCCTGCTGTTAGGTTCCAACCTGTCTCTTTTTATTCCCAGCCACATGTCTCTAGATTTTCAACATAGATTCGGCCCATTCTTTATTCTTGCTTCTTAGGTGAACTCATTTGACTCATACCCTGTCTGGGTGGAAGAGTAGGTGCCACCTATCTCATTCCCAGAACCACTCTGCAGGTTGCAAGATCTATCTTCCTGTAGTCTCCGCTGAGGTTTGATTGTTAGAATGGGACTTATTTATTTGAGGGAAAGTCATGTAGAGTTTTAGGTGCTTCTCTGCCCATGAGGTTAGTTTTCTCTATCCCACTTGTAGAGGGAAAGGTTATTCTGTTTCAGTATATGTTAGTTCTTTCATCCTGTATCCTCAAATAGATGCTATGTCTCTGACCCCTGACTCTTTGTTTTTAAGTTCAGCATGGTTTTTGGTGCCCTCATTTTCCATGGCTGATACACACCATTCCTTCAACTTCTGAACATTTCCTCTTTAAGTCATTTTTATATGTTATTCAAACGGGGGAACAATGTCCCTGGGTTCTGTGACTTAGACATGAATAATGTATGGAGGATTACTCCTTAGAAGTCCTGCTGCTATATGTCATTTCCTTGCATCTGGATCAAGCTTCTGAGGAAGGCATGGATAGTTCCCCACTGTGGGTGGGATTGCATCTCTGATCACTTTTTGCTATCTTTCTTCCCCGGCTTTCTGCTTATTTGTTCAGGCTCCAGCCATCTCCAGCATTCTCCCATGTTTTGTAGCTGGACATCTGTGACTGTTAATTTCCCACCATTTTTTTTTCTAGCCCCAAAACAAAACCTCATAAAACAAAGGATTTTGTTTAGCCCTCAGGTTTAGGTTTGAGACCTGGTACCCAGAGAAAGTGAAGAATGCTTTTTGCTGGGCCCCAGACCTTATTGTATACACCTAATCTGTTTTAAGGAATATACACGCACTAAAAAAATATTCCATATGTGCTCAGGATTTAACACTTTAATCTGGTCAGAGACTTTTGATGAAATGTCAGCTGCAGTGGTCAGAGGTGGCCTCAGGGCATCCCTTCCTGCAGAAATGGTGTTGGCAAACCGCACACAGACTTATCACCAAATTATAGATTTGGTGGTGTTCCTGGTTGTGCCCTGGATTAGTCAGTCTTCTCAGAAAAGCAGAACCAATAGGGAACTTATATTGAAGTTGGTATCAATAGATTGATAGCCGTGTGTGTGTGCGCGCATGCCCCCATACATGAACACATGCATGTGCTTGTGTGTGTGTACATGTACATGTACAGAGAGGGAGAGAGAGAGTGGCACAGAAGTTGGTTCTTGAAGGATTGTCTCATGCCATGGTGGTGTTGGACAACTGGAGAGTAAGAGAAGCATTAATGTTCTAGCTTCAAGTCCAAAGGCAACTGGAAGGATGGACTCCCTCTTTTACCTCCAGACCTTCCATTAATTGGTGCAGCCCACCCACATTCCAGAGAGTAATGTTACTGATTAGGATTGGGGTTATGTAGGTAAGTTGTAGAGCACTTGCTTAGCATATATATATATATATATATATATATATATATATATAAGACCCTGAATTTAATTCCTACTACCACAAAATACATCTGTTGATCTGTTGATTTTGATGTTCATTGTGTCCACAAAAATATCTTTATAGAAGTGTCTGGCTGGTATTGGGTCAGCTGTGGAGTATTTTGGCCTAGCAGCGTTGACGTGGTGTTAACATCCTTCCAACTGTTTCTTGGCTTGTGCAGGCAATGGGCACTGATCAGCGATCTCCAGCATGCCTGTCTCTTCTCTAGTTCTGCTTTCCTGGCTGCCTCACCCCACCCCCACTTTGCCCTTTTCCTCCTGCCTCTCTTTGCTCCTTACTTCCTGATGTGGGGGCATGTGTGGAGTGTAAGGTAGAACAATTCCATACTCAGTTAAGTATGTTGGGGAGGAAGCAGATCTTGGAAGTCATTTAGATTGGACAGCATGTAGATCTATGATTCTAGGAAATGGCCCTGCCTCCCTGGCATCTGGTCACTTACCTCTGAAGTGGAAGGGTGATATTTATCTGTTAAAGTTCTTGTGACCTAACATATATGTACACACGTGATTTGATTATCTATGATTGGTAGTTAGGATGTGAGGATGTTAGGTTTTTTGTTGTTGTTTTTTTTAAGATTTCAGTCATTGTAGTAAACTCCCTTAAGGATTGTTGTTGTTTCAAATGTTTTAGCTATTTGAGATAGTTTCTCACTTGGTAGCCCAGGCTGGCCTGGAACTTGTGGTTTTCCTGCCTCAGACTCTCCAGAGTTCTTCAGGTTCTGAGCGCCTTCATTTTCCTTTGAGACTAGATGACATATTTTACATAATCGTAAGCCTCTGCTTCCACCGACGTCTGCTGGTTGTGCCTGCATGCTAGTCCCTTGTGCTGTTTCATGCCAAGCACACTCTGGCCTCAGGGCCTCTGTATGCTCTACTTCACAAAGCTAAAATAACTGCTTGCCTGGTTCCTTGAACTTTATTCCAGGCATCTGTTCAAATGGTAACCCCTCAGCAGGGCATTCTCCAACCTCCTTATACAAAGTCTTATACACGCTGGCTCTCTCCTGTGCTTACCTTACCTTGTTTCTCCTCAGAGTACTCACTGGATGGAATATTTTTTGTTTTTCTGTCTACTCTCCCAGTAGGACAGTGGTTGTCAACCTCAGGTTGGAATGACTCAGAGAGCACGTAAGTCTTGATGCCACACTACACTGCAGATATTAAACTAGACACTCAGGGGGAAGAGATCCAGGCATTAGCATTTTCTAAAATTCATAGATGACCCCTGTGCACAGCCAGAGAGACGGTGCTCTTGTCTGGAAACTCATGACGAACAGAATGTGGAGTGTCATGTTCTTAGCATCAGCACCAATGGGGAGTGAACTTGAAAGGCAGTTTCTCAGCCCCTCCCCTAACCTATGAAGGCTACTTGTGCTTTGGGCAAGATCCCTGAGTGATTCATTAGACAGAAGCTGAGATGCCCTGTACTAGGATGTAAGTGAGGGACTTCATTTGTTTTACTGCTGTATATTGAGTCATAAAAGTACCCAGCACACCACATTTGAGTAAGGGAATGGATGAATAAAAATTAGCAATGAGAGCAAATAGGTGGTAAGGGAGAGAGGTCAGGGAAGATGAAGCAATGGACCATGCTCCTGGGCGTGGACCAGGGTTGCTTTTTCCTGTTCTTGGCACTGATTAGCGCCCACCAGTCTTGGGTATCCCTTCAGCTTGCTGGACTCTCCAGATTGACAGCTGACTAATCAAAGATATTGTGATAATGAATTGCCTAATGACCCAGTCCTGCTTCTTCTCTCCAATCACATATTTGATTAGAGGCCTGCTGAAACCAATTAACCAATTAAGTAAATAATTCAGTAAGACTTTCTGGACTGCCTACTGTATATGTGGTTTAACTCAGGCCCAAGAGACAAGAAGCTAAGGTTTAAAGGTGGGGAAGATGCAACCTGCAGCCTTGCTGTAGAGACATCCATGTAGGTAAGTTATTATAATTTGAAGGAAAACAAAAAGCCAATGCTGTAACACACTTGTAGATGAATAGATATAGTGCCACACAAGGTCAAGATTGACTTAAAGAGAGGGGCCAGTAGACCTGATGGTGGAGACAGAAGGGGACATTTGAATCAGGCATGTGAGAGGCTGAACACAGGGCAATAAGATAATGCATGAGGGTTTGATTGTCATGATAATCGTTAGAAGGCAGTGAACATATTGAAGGGAAGTTCTGTGTATAAAGAGGTTGACTGTGGCCTGTGGGAGGTGGGTTGTAGATGGGAGACTGGACACATCTGACCCAGTTTAAAGATGATTATATATAACATCCCAGTTAGGTGATGAGGCCATGACTTTGTGCAATGCCAGTTGGAATTCTTGGAATGACATAAAATTCTTTAAGATGATTTTATAAGCATATAGACTGAAAACTGAAGTATTATGTGATTATAGGTCATTTATCTTTCCTTAGCTCTGGTCAGCAGGACTATGGAATCGAGCCTTCTTATTTTCATAGAGCTTTGAGTGCAGAGTTTTGATTCTTATTTTCAGGTTAAAGAGAAGTCTAAGGTACAAAATGATCACCATGAATGGAGCCCATTACTAATATGCAGTAGTTACCCTTTCCTTGGGGACTGTGTCCCAAGACCCCCTGTGGGTGCCTGAAGCCACCACCAGTAGTATCAAATATTGAACTTGACAGAGCATGTTCTGAGAAAGGGACTTTGGGTGATTTGGTTGTTATGTGAACATCATGGAATGTACTTACACATACATTACTTTGATGTCATTGGGTGATGTGGTTGTTACGTGAACATGATGGAGTGTACTTACACATACATTACTTTGATGTTATTAGATCACATAATACTGTAGAAACCCCTTCAGCTCTGCCGTCTGTGGGTCACTGAAATAAAAATGACTATTTTCATATAAATATACCTGGATATATTTTGAGGCAATAAAAGTTGTAATGAATAATAATAATTATAACAACAACATAATACAAATCACTCAAAAGTCATGAACTATTTAATTCTAGGATTTTCCATTTGATCTTTTTAGTCAGCAGTTGGCCACAGATAACTAAAACTGAGAAGAGGCACATTGCAAACAAGTGTGGGAATTGTTGTGTGCTGTCATGAGGTTTATAGACACGGTGTTGCCTGTAACCCTCACCACAGTCATGTGAGATAGGAGGTGAACACTTTAATTTTTAAAGGATGAGAAAACCCAAAGCACAGGAGATGAGAAAATTTACCTAGAGTCACATAACTGACAAGTGGTCTTCGGGCTTGGAACCCAGCTCTGCCCTACCTGAGCTTACTCTTTGCATCTGCGCCCTGCCTCTTTGATTCCTTCCTCGTTCTCACTACTGAAAGTGAGTCGGTCAAAAGGCCAGCCATGATTTTTCTTATTTTTGAATGAAATTGGGTTTTCATGATCAAGAACTGAAGATTTCTGACAGACAGCCGATTTCTTTCTATAGCTATTATCACAATTTTACAGTGTGATATTGATATTGGAAAGTAAAGCCATTAGGTTCTTTAAAAATACCTACATTTGGAGATGGACTTAGAGGGAAACTAACTCAAATTGGAGAATTTATTTCTTACACATTTTTAATTAAAAATTTTAATATACATAGTTGATATGGGATACATAGATGCATTATTAGAAAATTTTACATATTATTACCCTTATGTATGTACGTATGTATGTATGTATGTGTTTATGCAAACACATACATGACACGGCACACATTTGGAAGTAAAAGGTCAACTTTGTGGAGTTGGTTCTTTCCTTCCAGACACCATGAAACCCAGAGATTGAACTTATAGGTAGTCAGGCTTGGTGGTAGGAATCTTTGCCTACAAAGCCATCTCAAATTGGAACATTATCTACCAGGCTACTGAATTGGGTCTCTTAGAGTGTCAGTAAGGACTCCCTAGTTCCTTGCTCTCACAAGTAGGAGAGCCCTGGAGAGAACTGCATCCTTTGACTTAGAGTGGTGAGCCTGGAGACTTGGTTAGAGGAAAGTTGCTAGACTTCTGGGTCTGTTACTGAAAACTGAATTAAATTACATAATGCTTATGGTCTCATGTTTAAAGATGATTTGGAACTAAATATGCAGAGATCAGAGCTACAGTGTGATAAAGTAGGAAGGCTTGTTTTATTGGACTCCAGTAAGGATGACCTGAAGAGGTTGGCTCCCTTATACCACTTTCACTTCTGTAGTGTTGTTTGTATTTAGTAGAAATTGGCTTATTTTAAGGAATTGGTAGACATGGACAGAATGGAACTGGTTCGTCTCTGGTTCTAGGAATATTCTGGGATGCTGTTCAGAGCAGTCTCTAGGTAGCTGAGCCACCCCCATGGCTCTGTCTGTGATTCACATGCCCCTGCGAGAGATCACTTCTGCTTCCTTCAGCTCTGACTCTAGTTTTTCTTTTGTCTATGGGTGAGATAGGCGCTGGAGCCATTGTCTGGTTGTCTCATGGATCTGTGATCTGTGTGCTCCAGTGCCATTTTCCAGTCATCAGAACCATGAACACCTTAGTGGCCTTAAAGCTGTTATACTCAGCTAATCAACTGCCCAGCCACTTGTTCCTGCCTTCTGAGTAGGCTTTGATGCCTTATATATTAAAATGAGTAGGTGATTTTGATTGCAAGGGTCCAGTCCAGATCCATTTGGGGAAGCAGCAACTCTCATTTGAGCAAGTGTTTCAGAAGACAGGTTAAAGGTGCTTCGAGCCTTCTGTGGACACAGATACCATCCTCTGAGCTCAGAGAAGCTGGTATTTTCCTGTTAATACCTTTTCTTCCACCATATGCTAGTATTGCTCTTGTGCTCCGGGAGTTTGCCAGGCTACATTTTCTTCCTTTTATCAAGAACCAAGCTACTGTCTTTGCTTTCCCAAGAGTGGCCAGACCAGGAGCCAAGCCAGCCACATTTTCAGCTTTGATGGTGATTGCTTCAGCTCCCTTATTTCATCACCGATTAGGATGCACAGGCGGCACTAAGTGACACATAGCCCATAAAACATATCTACTTCCTGCTGATTTCAGGGTTCTGGAGGAGAGGCCATGAGCAGGGATTAAGATAGACTGAAGTAACAAGCAGGAAGCAGGGCACTGTGGAAAATTTATGTCCACTAAATACATAGATCATTGCTTTTTTTTGATAGCTGCTTTGTGCCAGTACCATACAATATGTTGTAGGGTGTGTGTGTGTGTGTGTGTGTGTGTGTGTGTGTGTGTGTGTGTGTCTGTTGAGTAAAGAACATTGATCCATTTCTGTCTGTCATGTCTGAGAACATTAATAGAAATTTTGATCCCATGTGCATGCATGGGTGGGTATGTCTGTATACATGTACACAAACACATGCTCAGGTGTGCACACACATATGAGCACACGCATGTACACATATGCATAAGCACACACGCTCCTGCATGGCAAACTTAATCTAAAAAATAATCCACCTCTTTGTTTACTGACTTCTTTTGACAAATACTTGGGGTGCTTTTCTGAGATCGCTTCTGAGGGGATATACGAGGAGTTTGTATTCACATTCGAGACTGTGAGTGGCCCCAGATTGTCCTAGCTTCTGGTTCTGAGCAGCCTCAAGGATTGTAACAGACCTTGAACTCTTTGGAGGCTATAGCCAGTAAGTAGACTTAAGCAGTTGGGCCTCTGGGGAACAGCCTGGAAGTAGAGTTCTAACAGCTCTTTAGCTCAAGATGAACACATCAAGCAAACAGAATGCCACCCTACAGACAAGTACGCATGAAGGGGGAAAGCCACATTTCAGAGAGAGGGATATGACTGAAATTGAACAAGTCCCGTAATTAAGGATTTTGGAAAGAGTTGGGGAATTTTCTGAGAAAGTGGTGCCCCAGGGTGCGTGCTATTCTGTGCCCCCGAGAGGCCTTTGTGGTTTCCCCATCCATCCTGGAAGGGCTGCCACATTCCAGGCACCCAGTGGTATCCCCCTACCCCATGCCAACCAGCTTGCTCACTTCAGCTCCCAGCTTTGAAGCAGGCTTGACTACACCCTGCTTCTTCTGGCACAGCTTCCCAAACTTGCTAGCCATTTCAAAGTGACTGGCCAGCTGCATACCTGGGGGGACCCATCAAAATGCAAGCCTCTCTGTTTAAAAATTATGAGGAATTTCAGGACAGCCACAACAGACCATTAAAACAGGCACAGACAAGTGCAGGGCCCCGGTTAGCTGCATGGGTCATACCTGTGAAAGTGGTGTGGTGCTCAGACCTGTGTACTGGAATGAGCAGAAATCAGTTTTGGGTTTTTGTGACTCCCAGACTCAGTCATTGGGGAGACCTCTGCCACACCTCTGATCTGTGTGATTCGGGAAGTCATTCCGAGAGGAATTACCTGAGGCTGCTGGGGTCTTACGGAGTGTTGGTGTTTACTGTTTGAGGGAGTCTGGGAGGACCATCAGTATGATTTTTTTCTGGCATGCAACCAGGGGCGGACCAGATTAAATCAAAGAAGGATTGCATAGAAGAGGTTGACATTATACGAAAGGCTGTTTCTGGAGTCTGCAGGTGTCCACAAAGCTGTCTTTCCATAAAGGACGATGATGTTCCCTGCTTCAGTTTCTATAACCTTTGAACAGTGAGGTGCATATTAGACATAGCAGCAGGCTGTAGACCATGGAAGATGCTGGTCATTTAGCTTCAGAATGTGATAGAGACAAGAAGTACTGTGCTTAGAGATATTAAGAAACATTCTTGCCTCAAATCAGTGCAAATTCTTGTAGTGTTTTCTGGCATGGAGGCAAAGCCATACTGACTTGTTTTTCCTTCACAAACAAATAGTAATGAAGTAAGTTGCCCTGCAATTTGACGAGGCTGTTGATAAAGATGCATTTTTCTGTGGACTACAGTGAGAGGCCTTTGTGTTACTTACAGAGTCAAACATACACATTGTAGTTTTTTTTTTGGGGGGGGGGGTACCTTCGTAGTATTGCAGGGAGTATCCAGACAGAAAGAAAAGGGCCAGGGCAGGCTGTAAATGCAGTAAGGCAGTGGGGCTGAGTCAGGGGCAAGGAAGAGCAACAAGGAAGGGAAGGTGGCGTAGATGATTCTGTTTCTGGGTTTCTCCTCTCTTCTCTCAGGCTGGGTTATTGACTACTTTCCTCCCTGAAGTCGGATGGTCATGGGCTCCTGCTACATGGGCACCATACACTTGCTGGCCTTAAGCTGTCCAGGAAGTGAGGGCGTTTCTCATGTTGGGCCTCGGCTTCCACCATGCAGGAAATGCTGGTCTGCTAATCACCAATCAAAAGCATAAATGGGACACTGTCCATGTGTACAGATTTGTCAGAGAGGCAAAAACTGGCAGTTATTTGTATTAGTGATTACTGAAGGGGGAAGAGTTGATACCTGAAGATACTAACATGTTCAGACATAGTCTTAAAAGTCCCAAAGAGCCATAGGCACAGTGGCCCCCAAAATCAACCTTGGGAGTGGTGTTAGAGACAGTTCCAGATGGAGGTAAGAACCGCTCGCTGTCTGAGAGGCGGTGTGCGTGGTGTAAGAAGATTTGGGTTCTGAAGAGTCAAAAGGCAATTCTGTACTCAGATCTTATTGGCACTTAAGAAATCCGGTACTTAAAATTCTCTAGGCCGCAGTTCCCCTATCTGTAAAACCAAGATAGAAAAAAAATGTCTTGTGCAAATTGTTTAGGATTGAGAAGGCAATGGTTCCAAAATATGCTGCTGAGGGCATCGCACCCTAGCATATGGCTGGCATATATCATAAGGAACGGCAGCGTTCTTGTCTTCTTTTTTGAGAGTGAAGATGCAGTTATTTATTTGGGGTATAGAAATGTGGATCCTAAGATAAATAATCCTATCTTAACTGGTGTGTTAAGAGAGGATCCCTCTTTGGAGCCTTTTTGTAGGTGGTCAGAGTTGCCTTTGACATTGACAGATGTGAGGGCTGTAATTGAAGGATTATATCAGGAAATTCTAGAATTTGAACATTATGTTTCTGTTTGCTCGAAGAGGGCAAGGCAGGCTTAGTGAGTCTGGTCATTAGAGACAGGGAGTACGTGGTGTTTCATTTTAGCCAGTAACATTTCTTGTCTAGCCGGGTGTTTGCCAGACTGCTAACAAGGAGAGATATTGACAGGTTTGTTTCCTCACCTTCCATTCTCCTCTGCTTGTCCTTAGAAAAGGTGCTAGAGAACACCACTGTAGCCTTTGCTTTGCAGCCCTGAAGAAGAGAAGGGGAGGCCCTGTCAGGCATGTGTAGATAATTGAATTCTCTCCAGCGAACAAGCAGACACAATCCCCCTCCAGGCATCATGAGAGGCTTGGTTAGCGTGATGCTTTCTGTCTTAGGTTTCATTTTCTAATCAGTAGGTTAGACATTTTAGGCAACAGTACAGCCCACTACATCTGCCCACTGAGGTTTGCATGTTAGGAAAGAGTTCATCCATTTTAGGTCTAGCCAGGGCCTTACCTGTTTCTCACCATCCTGTATACATTGCAGTATAAAAATCATGTAACTCAACTGCTTTCTTTGCAAACAATGAGAATTGAGATCTTCTCTTCCAGGACCTAATCCTTGGCCACTCCCTAAAGGAAGAAAAATGGATGGTTCTTGTGTTCTGACCTTTGCCCATTGCTAAGCAAGGCCCGTTCTTGGGAGGAAGCAGCATTTTATGCTCTCCATAACTTAGCCACTATACGGACCAACACTTAATGTATTAATACTGTAGGACTCAAACTCTAATGTCTATCAGAGTCACGCCAGTGGTGTTTTACAAATATTTGTTGAGCCCTCACCTTGTAGTTTCAGTTTCTTAATTGTGGGGTGGGAATCTGAGAAGTCCCAAGTGCCAGAGATGACTTCACTTTAGAACTGCGGGTGTGATAGAGGTGACAAAATGAACCAAGAAAGCAGACTGCCTGGCTTGAACCTGTCATTTGATGGTCAACGGTTTGCAGTTAACACTATCTTCCTCATTTGCAAAATGTGAATGCTAATGTCTCGGGTTGTGACTATTACATGAGCATCCCCCAGATACTGCCATGTGCCAGGCCCCTTACTGGCCCCCTGTTTGTTAATCTCTGAGTACTTCACACCTATCAAAGACTAAGCCCTCAGTGCCACCCACCCTCATTCTCCGTGCCTTCCTCTGTCCTCTTTCTCTCTGTAGCTCTACCTACCTCCTATACTTTCTTGCCTGTGGGAAACAGTATCATAATGCAGCTAATAAAACCTACATTTTAAAAGGTGATATATGCATTTGTTGTCCTAAACCGTGACCTTTGGACATACGAGCTCTGTGAGGATAGTCTGCTTCTTTGTGTCTCTGATCCGAGAATACTGGGCACATTATTGGAGTTCCATGGATATTTATTACATGTGGACATCCCTACAAGTCAAATTGGATTTTTCTTTCCTTCAGGCTCCCAATGTAGTATTATGTCCTACCCTCACTTGTCCTTGGTCATCACTTTTGTAAGTTCATCTTCTATTCTTTCCTTCCCAAGCTGCAGAGTCACACACACTAGGATAAGGTGGCACTACCAACCACATAAGATGTTCTAATTTTATTCAGTGGCTGCTGCCTGGATAATTCTGCGTAGCTGAGGATGACCCTAATGATCCTCCTGCCTCTACCTCTCAGGTGCTGGGATACCAGACTCATGCTGCCATGCTCTTAAGCGTCGTTGAAACAAGTGGATTCCTTGGGACAAGGTTCAAAGTCCTTGAGAATGTCTAGGAAGAGCACGTGGCCCTGGGAGGGTAAATTCATATTCCTCAGAGTTTCTCTGGGGGGAGCAGACCCTCTGGGTCCTCTGACCCAGTGTGCTTGGCAAAGGCTTCCACCCCAACTCTCAGCCTAAGGGGCGCTGTGCGTTGACTCTTCATACAGGGAAATTGGCTTCCATGCTGCAGCGAGTTTTTAACTCCCTGCTGTCCTGTAGGTACTTCAGCTGTTAAACAGGCCAGCTCCCTAAGTCTCCAGTTACTCCTGAAGCTCAGATTTTTCCTGATGGCTCCTGATGAGGGCTGCTTTTTACAATGAATATGGGCAGGGCTTACAGCAAGGGTTGAGGGCTCTGCGTGGAGCCTTCTCAGCTGGCAGCTTCCAGCAAAGGGGTGTGTACAGAAGGTTTGGAAGGAAGTTGCGGGGCGTAGCCATGAGTCTTTAGTATTTGGAGTTAGTCATATAGAGTGGGCCTGTGCCCATCAGCCCTAGGGGAGTTTATATCCAGTCTTGAATCTAAACCATGTGGTGTTTCCAGGGCCTGTTTCCTCTTGGTTTCTCATTGCTTGCCCTGTGACTGAGCATGAAGTAAACATTGATTGAAGATCTACTATGAGCCAGCAGGTTTCAGGAAGTCTTTATGACTATTCTGTGCACTGCTAGAGGATTGAGTTTGGGTGGGGGGATAATACGCCTTACAGAAGCAAGCACAAAATGTTAACCTGGCATGTCATAGGAACTGTCCTGAACATGTCTGTAGTGGGTATGTATATGCACGAGACTCTTGAAAGCTTCCACACTTGTTTGTGTGTGTGTGTGTGTGTGTGTGTGCACGCGCGCACGCGCGCGCGCTAGACTGGCTGCTGCCCAGGGAGCTCCAGGTATGAATGAATGTATCTCCACCTCCCTGGCACTGGTATTATAGACACACGCTTGCACCTAGCTTCTTGTGCAAGCATCACCTACTAAAGCCAGTTCCCCAGCCTTGACGGTCCAGTTGTGGTGTTATTTAATAGCAGAATGTTTAATGTTATATACTGGGCTTTATAGCTTTGAAAAACACTTTGACACACACTCTCTCTTGGTTTTGGTGCCTCTGTGATACACCGCACTGACTGAACAGTTTAAGGCTCTGTTTCTAACTTGTGTTCTGTGCAAGTACCATGGCAGGCCTTGGGTCCGACTTGTCACTGCTTCCTGTTCAGGCAGGTAAAATTTACTGAAGGAAGGAGTGGCCAAATGGCCAGGTGTGCCGATTCACAGCCCGGAATGGGCAGCTGTCAAGTGAACTTTGTCCTTGTTTTCAGAATCTGATCTCCCCTCACTCCTGAGTGTGCTCCTGTGGGTGTGTGCCCTGAGATCAAAGGCTTGTTTTCAGGCTTTGCACCTTTCCCTGAAGACACTCTCCAAGGTCCCCTGAGCTGCTAGGCAGCTGCCTTGATAGAAGCTGAGTTGCCTTGTGGTACCAGGTGCATGATTACACCTGATATATAAATGGGCTGTACCGGCACCTGAGAAGGATGATCCCTAGGTCACCAACTTTACTATGAGTGGGAAAGGAAATGTGACAGAAATGGCCCTTTTGGTTTGTGTGAATGCTGGAAGTTTGAGGATTCGCTGTCTAATCTGGAAGCATATTACTGTGACTGACTCCTGCTATGGGGATAGTATTTTCCCTTGAACTCTTGGGTCAATACAGTCTTGACCTTGGATAGATACTGCTATCTTTGTGTGTGTGTGTGTGTGTGTGTGTGTGTGTGTGTGTGTGTGTGCTGGTGCACACATGTGTGCAGGTGACTGTGCACATGTGGAAGCATTTATATGGAGGACAGAGGACAACGTCAGGTTTGTCCTAAAGAGCTTTCTATGTTGATTTTTTTCCTCCCTCTTTCTTTTTTCTTTCTCTCTCTCTTTCTCTCTCTCTGTCTGTCTTTCTTTTCAAAACAAGGACTCTGATTTACCTGGAACTCTCCAATAAGGTAGACTGCCTGGCCAGGGAGCCTCAGGGGTTTGCTTGTCCCTGTTGTATTACAAGTGCATCCCACCATACTCTGGTTACAGTTTTGTTTTGTCTTAATATGGGTTCTACAGATTGAACTAAGGTCTTTCTGTTTACATATTAATGTTATCCCAACTAAGCTACTTTTCCAGTAACCCTCCCCCCAGATCTTTGTAGGCCTTTGGGGGTGGCGGTGAGAAATCCCTGTCCATTTCTTGTTTCCTTTTACCTTGGTATTTTAGAGATATCTGCAAAGCAACGTGGCAGAAAGCAGTATAACCTGTCTGATAAGTCCTTTCTAAACAGAAGAAGGCCAATAAGGCCCTGGTCTGGCATTGCCAAGCTTAAAGGAGCCAGTTGTATGCACAAAGGTACAAGTCACTGAGGACCTTGGGGAGAGCTGCACTGATCACAGCCCAGGGGAGAGCTGAGTTCAGTAGCAAAGGAACTGGACTCTGATGAGGTGGGCCTGTTGCTGCCTGGACATCTGACAGTTGTCCCCGCTCTGCTAACCTATGACCTTTTCATTTGGGTCCTTTAGACTTCCTCCTGCAGGTGCAGACATTGGTGTTGGTCACCCTTCAGTGCAGACTGCAGGTGTTTTTTTTGGTTTTCCCCTTTTGCTTTGAAGGATATAGCAGGGGGACACCTAACCATAGAAGTTCAAGGAAAGAAAGCCTTTCTGTGGGGGTGGCTCCTCAGTGGGCTGCCATTTGCTCTTTCCCCAGAAAATTGCTTTTTGGTGCTCTAATTACATACCTCCTGGCATACTGAACAAGGGAGAGTGCCCTTCCAAAAAGCATGAACAAGGCAGCTTTGCTCTGTCCTGGGAGTGAGCAGCTCCTGCCTAGAGGCCCTTCTTACCTTTCTGTTCTTTCTCTGCTCTTCTAGGGTTAGCTCCTACTGTACTTGAGACCCATGAAAGGGGTGAGGGTGGAGAGGCTGCCCTTTGCAATACTGCTCTTTGTAAAAGGGAAGTGCTGTGGGAGAAGTGATTTTAAGTGTGGGTTTTTTTGTGTGGGTATTTCCCCATTACAATAAAAAAATGATGAATAAATCTAAAGAGGCAGGTTTTGATCTTTAGGAAGCAACGATATCTAAAAGAAAAATACATGTGTATTTAATGTGTTACCAGCGCACTGAACAGTAGTTAATAGAAAAAAATATTAAAAATAGAACTAGGAGCTGGGGATCTACTTCCATTGGTAGCAGACTTGCCTAGCATGTACAAAGTCTTGAGTTCAGTCCCCAGCACTGAATAAAACCAGTATGGTGGCATATGCCTGTAACCCCAGCATTCTAGATGGGTAGGCAGGAGGATCAGAAGCTCAAGGTCATCCTCTGCTACTTAGCAAGTTCGAGGCCAGCTGGGCTATGTGAGACCCTGTCAGGGAGAGGGAGAGAGAACTGAAGTGGGGGTGCTTACAGTGAAAACCAAATGCTGTCTGCTTCTCCATGCCATTCTACATGAAAGCAAGAACATGTTAAGCTATTGGGGAGTTTGGATTTCTCAGAGTTATTCTCTTTCTTTCTCTCTCTCTCTCTCTTTTTTTTTTTTTTTTGGTTGTTTTTCGAGACAGGGCTTCTCTGTATATTCCTCCTGGCTGTCCTGGACTCACTTTGAAGACCAGGTTGGCCTTGAACTCAAAGAGATCCACCTGCCTCTGCCTCCCGAGTGCTGGAATTAAGGGCATATGCCACCATACCTGGCAGTTTCCAACAGCTATGAACTGCCATGTGGGTGCTGGGATTTGAACCCTTTGGAAGAACAGTCAATGCTCTTAACCACTGAGCCATCTCTCCAGCCCACAGTTATTCTTAAGAGAAAAAAAATTTCCTCCCCCTTGCTTGGCCTACAAGGAAAAACAAATTTCAGAAAAATCATGGGATACAACAAGAATCTTTAGTCACACTGAAAGTCCCACTGCCTCCACATACTGTTTTGTTTATGGATTTAACATAACACTTCCTTCTTTGAGAACACCTTCCTTCCCAAGGGCCTCAAACCCTTTATTTAGCTATCAATCTTTATTTTGCTTGTTTTCTGAAAAATATTGACAATGTTACCTGCCACTTAACTGGTGTCACACAAGCAAAAACTTTCAGCTGAAAATAGTTCATGTGTCTGGGACCATTAAATCAGTTCTTGGCCCCACTGGAAGCATTGATTAACTGAACTTGTCTCCCATACCCTGAGGCTTTCATGGTGTTAGCACCCCCACCCCCACATCCTAGTAATGCTCATAGTTCCAGGCAAACGAGGATGGGTGGTCACTTTTTTAGATTCAGGTGGCTCTTCGTAAAACAAAATCATTCCACCTTAAACCTGTTTACCATAAAGCTGACCTAGATAATGGTAGGAGTGGTTCAGTGCCTATCTTTAATGCCTCCCTGTAGAAGACCCAAAGCTCATAGTCATAGGATAAGGGAAATTGGAGATAAGTGGGGCATTACAAAGCACAATTTCTGGTTTCATGCTTGCCTACTGTTTCTCTTTTTAGTACAGTATATGGGAAATACTGAAAACAAGAACGGATAACTACCTGAGTCCTGAAAGAGGAAGCATTTTTCAAGATACTTCTGTTGCTCTGTTATTTATTATTTATTATTAATTTATTAATTAATTTATATATTTAAATCTGGAAAATGAGGATGCTGGTCTCAATTTCTTTTTTTTCCTTTCTTTTTGTTTTTTGTTTGTTTGTTTGTTTTTTCGAGACAGAGTTTCTCTGTGTAGCCCTGGCTGTCCTGGACTCACTTTGTAGACCTAGCTGGCCTCAGAGAGTACTGCCTCTGCTTCCCAAGTGCTGGGATTAAAGGTGTGCACCACCACGCCCGGCTGCTGGTCTCGATTTCTAAGTCCTCTTCCTGTCTAAACTTACACTGGGGGAAAGAAGCAGGAAGTAGAAAGCAGAGAGGTCAAAGGAAAATGGACCTGGGCAACGTAGCACACATTCATCATCCCTCCATCCAGGAGATGGAGGTGGGAAGGTCATGAGTTCGAGTCCTGCCTGGGCTAGGTAACAAGACCTTCTCTCAAAAGAAAAAAACCAAAAACTAAAAGAAGGAAGAGAGAAAAGGAGAAGACAGAGTGGTGGAAGAGGAACGGAAGAAGAAGGGTAGGTAGAGGGAAGTACAGACCATTTTCTTCAGTAAGCTCCACCCAGGGAGAGGGGACTTTTCTTCAAGTGCAAACCTTTTGAATACACCTAGGGAATGTGCACCCATCCTCCTCCACCCCGACTTTTCCCACGTGATGTGCTGCTATCCCTTGTTACTCCTTGAGCCACCATGGTGTTTTAGCCTGACTGTGTTGGGCAGACGTCCCTTCTTCATTTTCTGCTTACAGAGAACCTGTGGTAAGACATGTTGTACTGTTTACATGCCCCATCACTTGGATTAAATATGACCTTAGATGTCAGAAAATACTCCCTTTGGTCTAAACCACCCAGTTTCAGTTCTGTAATCACATTAATCACCAGCACTTTCTTTCTTAATACATTTTCTTCCATCTTCACCAAGCCAGTGGGATCATTTTTACTTGGCCAAATAGCCTTCTTAGTTTGAGGAGAAAATGTAGAAAGACCATAGCATTGGAATCTGGCCTACTTTGCTTAAAATTCTAGCATTACTTGTACAGCATTGGAAGACAGACTATTTAAAGATTTTTACAAAATCTGATGTGTATGGGCATTTGTCTACATGTATTGTCTATGTACTGCCCGTGTGACTGGTGCCTGTGGAGGCCTTGGATGTTCTGAACTGGGATTGTAGATGGTTGTTAGCTGCTGCATGGGTGCTGGGAATTCAAGCTGGTTCCTCTGGCAGTGCAGTCAGTGTTCTTAAATGCTGAGCCACCTCTCCAGCAGGGGAAGGCAAGTTCTTTTACCTCATCGTGACTCACTTCTTCCTTTGTAAAACAGAGAGGGCATCTTAAATGCCTGGCCCATGGGAGGTACACTGTACGTTTGCCTCTTCTTTTCCTCCTGACCTACTGCTCAGGATGTCATCTTGTTTCTATTCTTTATCCTCTTTACCTTCACAGGTTGCAGGAGAAAGGTGTAGGCAACTGGTAAGTAGAAGAGAACACAGCAAGGAAAATGGGCTCTTCTGGAGAGCCGCACCAGACTTCCATCCTGACATCTCCTAGGGTCACGCTAGATGGTTGTGGAATCAATTGAGAAATAGATATCTCTAGCAGAGATCTAACAACCTCAATGTAGGCAATGAAATTATGTTTATTATTGGTGCAGTATAGTCCCCATCCCTCCCCTTTGCTCTTGTGTGCATGCGCGTGCGCGCACACACACATTCCATGCTCAGTGATACTGAAGTGTTGATCTATATATACATCCAGGTGAAGCTGCGCCTGACATGGCTGCTGTGTTGATGGTTATAGCAGACATCAGGAAACACCGGTCCTGCAGACCACCTCATGTTTTTATGTGTAGTCACTAACATACTAATCAAAAGAGACAAATGCATATTTTCCCTTTGTATGGAACATGGGTGGTAATGAGGTTCTAGAAATTACCTGGAATTATCCCTCCCTGAGTATCTGCCCAATTCAGATAGATGGTTAGCTCATCACACCAGGACACTGAGACCTGGCTGCAGCTGCTTCTCTTACTGCTATGTCTCTATAGGAAGTGGTTCTTTTGGTTGCCAATTTTACCTCCCCACCTCCACTTAAAAACAGATGATTTTTCTGAGGGCTCAGAAGTGACTTCAGCTCTACAACAGATAGATACGAGTCTCACATGAGCTACTGTTTAGTTACCTCATAGTCACCCATAACCTTGCAGTTATGCAGTATCATGAACCGCTGAGACATCTCAGGAATGGCCATGTCAGAATCTTGCCGTATATACCAGAGCAAGACTGTATTATAGTGCCTGGGTGTTCCCGAGGAGTTGAAATGAAACTTGAAAGGTGCCACTCTTCTTGTGTAAGAATTAATAAACAAAATGTCTTGCTAATCTACAGCACTTGTCCCCAAAGTGGCAAGGTGGCACCATTCGGTGACACTAGCTCCCGCCCCAAGCCTTCTCATTTCTCCCACTTTTGTGTGTACCAGGATCATCTACCAAGTGATCCGCCAGCCTCCGTGGTTGTCTGCAGGCCACCAGCATCCAGTAACAGCCTCTGCTACAGTCCTGTCTTCCCCGGTGTGCTCACCTCCAACTGAGTCTTTCCCTTCCTGATTGATGTCTGTAAAAGCTGGGACTGTGTTAGTTTGTGTTGGGAGAACTACTGTGGCTTTATTGGGAATGAGGTCAGTCACCTTAAGTGGCTTCTTGAGGAGTGTGAGATAAAGCCAAACTGTCTCCCTCAGAATTTCAAAAGGTGTCCCCTTGAGAAGCCAGGCCATCACCCGATTGCTCTACAGCTGTTGCTCAGTGTAACCGAAGGCCTTGGACTTTGCTGTTGGTATGCTCTAGGTTCCAAGGCTAGCTTGCTACTTGTTAACATTGTACAAACTTTGGTGTTTTATATATATATAACATTGCTGAATCCCAGCTGTTTAAAACAGTGATAAAATATCCCACTTAGCTGAGTATGGTGGCATATGCTTATAACTTAACAACTTGAGTAGTGAGACAGGAGAATCCAAGGCCAGCTTTGACTTCTTAGCAAGTTAGAGGCCAACCTGGACTACCTGAAATCCTGTCTCAAAAGAAATCAAACTGCTTTTTCCCCTTCACCAAATCATACTTAACTGATAGCTGGGAAGCTTAAATAAAATATTTATACTTGCCACATAAAAGCTGATAGTTGATGATAGTTTATTTTTTTCATTATTTATTCACTTTACAACCTGAGCATAGCCCCTCCCTCTCTTCTCTTCCCAGCCCAACCCTAGTTCCTTTAGTCTTTACTTCAAAAAATTCT
>CAJQZJ010035590.1:747078-758586 GCA_907164525.1 Lophiomys imhausi | reverse complement strand
GTGTGTGTGTGTGTGTGTGTGTGTGTGTGTGTGTGTGTGTGTGTGTGAGAGAGAGTGTGTGTGTGTGTGTGTGTGTGAGAGAGAGAGAGAGAGAGAGAGAGAGAGGGAGGGAGGGAGAGGGAGAGAGAAAGATCCCATGTGAAGCTCACAACTTCATTGGCATATATAACTGTCTTTCACAGTTCTCAAAGAGGTATTATTCCTAAAGTCCTGTTGAGGGATGGTAGTTTTGTGTGAAAGTCTTTTAAACACATGATTAAGTATCTGCTTTGAGAGGAAACAGATGTGCTTGGGTGGTAGGATGCTCCAGGATCTTGAAACAGACTCCCATCAGGCTTCAGAACTAAAGAACTTGGTGGTAGGGCAGAGAAATTCACTTCTTGGAAGGGAGAAATAAGAGTAGGTGGACATCAGGGGTGGATTATAGCAAGATTTTGAGATTGGCAATTGGACTTAAAACTTTGTTAATAAGTCACTAGTGGCCCTAGGTGGAAACAGGGCAAAACATGAGCTTGTGTTAGCATGAAGAAGCATTTTGAGTGAGATTGTCTAATGAGGCTCATTGGTTTCATAAACAATGAGTCCTGTTCTGAGGCATTAGGGTTTTGATGGTGAACAGAATAGGCAAGGTGTGTTCATGTGGAGTTTTCATCTCTTGATAATTTCCCCTCTGACTGAGTTTGAGAGCCTGGGCCATCTGTGTGGTCAGGGGTTCTAAATGGCAGCTGGTAGTTAAAGTTGGCCCACAGCTGTGGATGTGGACATAGGAAAACTAATTCCAAACTCCAGCAAACCATCAACCCATGACCGAGTTCTAGAATAAGACTTAGATCTGGACTCAAGGGCAGAGTCTACATGAGGCCTGGCAAGCGTGGCTTGGGAAGTTGGGTCCAGGGCATTACGGGGACCGGAGTGGGAGCTAGTAATGAGGACACTTCTGAGTCAGACATGGGGAGAGACCTTCCCAACTTTCCTGAGTAAAGCCTGGTGTCCCATAGGGCCACCCCCCCCCCCCCCCCCCCCCGTGCAATCAACTGCAAGAGGTTTCTAAATATCGTTATTGAACTCGAAAATGTTTATTAACACTGGTTCGAATCAATGGGATTTTTGTTTAGGTCATAGAACACTCAGGGTCATACCCAGGGATTTCCATTTTCAGAATTTGTCCGAAGTCTAGATTTAACACTCAAGACCAGTCTCTGAAATTTGATTGATTTTTTCCCATGACTGAAGAGAGAATAACAGTACCCGTTCTCTGTCTTGTTGACGGACAGATGTAAAATTTTGAAATGTAGTGAGATAGTGTGTGTTAATTTTTCTTAAGCATTTGATAAAAGAGGGGCCAAAGGGAGCAGCTTTTGTCTTTGAACCCAAGTCTGAAAGGAGTGGAAACTATTGCATAAGAATAACATATCATGACTGGCCTCGACTTTTTCACTCTTTTAACTTGATTTACTCAAAAACCTCATCAGCCGTCAGCACAGTTGTTTGAGTCTCACAATGAGCCAAGAAGCTGAGGTGCTGCTCTCGAGGTTTCATTGGGAAAACTCAATGTGGAGGTAATAATGAGTATTTTTGTTCAGCTTGTAGTTTAGTTGTTTTTAGTATTGAGTAGAAGAAGGAAAGCAGATATGGAAGGCGAGAATTGGCAGGGTCAGGTGCAAGGCTAGGTGTGGTAGTGTACTAATTTCAGGTTTTGGGAAGCTGAGGCAGGAAGAACATGAATTTGAGACTAGCCTGGGCTACATTTTTAGACCCAGTCTCTAAAGGAGAGGGGGAGGGGGAAGAGAAAGAGAGGAGAAAAAGAAAAATGGAAAAGAAACTGTAAGGTACAGTAAAATTTTAAGGTTTGGGGCAATGACGGCTCTTTGGGTAAAGGCGCTTGTTGCCAAGCCTGAGAACCTAAGTTCAATCCTTGGGACCCAGATGGTAGAAGGAGAGAACAGACAGACTCCCAAAGATTTACCTCTGAACCTACACACACACACGCACACACACACACACACACACACACACACACACACACACACACACAGTAGGTAAATAAATACAATCAGTAAACAGTTGAGAGGGTGGCTCATCCAGGATTTTTAGTCTTTTTACCTTTAAGGAGGGTCCTCAGCTGAGTCTTCAGTCTCAGCCATGGAAGCTGGGCAGGGAAAGTGGCCTGGTAGACCCAAGCATGTTCTCAGCAAAGTTAAGAGTCCTGCATTTTAAGTCTGCATGGAGCTTGCATCCCCATTCTCTTTTCTCCTACTTAGACTCACAGCTTTCCTCTATGCAGTGAGGGTTATCGCTCAGAGAAGTTTAAACCTGTTTTATGGTTCACATTTTAGATAGGAGAACACAACAGTATTGAGCATGGTGCCCCGAGTGTTACCACATGCTGGGCTGTGGTATTTCTAGGGCTGTAATAGGAATACTGTGGCCAAGTTTGAGAATGATGCACAAGAGAAAGGACTGCAGGACACAGTGGTGATTTGTGTTGGGGAGGAGAGCTGAAGTTCTATGAAGTGGCATCCTGACAGAACTGGGATTCAGCCCCTAGAGAAACTTGCTTGGTAGCTTAGACATAAGTTTTGGGGCTTGTGATCTCTGAATATTGAGGACAGAGGCATTCCCACTGCCCCCTCCTTCTAGGTGAATGGTTCTGATTTGGAGGACTGCAGGGGCTTTGGAGAAAGGAAGAGGAGGCATGCACGGTGTCTGTAATGTTTCTGAAAGAATGGGCACAGCACTGCAGCCTGTTTCCCTTTCACCCCCCACCCCTTGCACGTCCCCTTGCCAGGGTGCTGCCCTGAATATAGCCTTCAATGTACAGCATGGCTGCCATTGTCATCTGGAAGTGGTCCACACACTTGTGAAACCAAGTCTTTATTTCATTTTAAATAAATGCAATTTGAAAACACGTGACTTGGGTATTAGAAGTTGTTTCAAGAATATTGAAACTGCTTGGATATATAAACTTACCCTCCCAGCTGGAGGTTTTTATTTTGTCTTTGGAGACAAGGTCTCTCACTCTGTTCATTTTTTTCCCCAACTGCAAATTTTATATCTAAATACAGATTAAAAAAACTTTCCTGTGAAAATTTAGTGTCCTGTTGGTGATGTGTTGTATCAGAAATTAGACACCAGATTTCAAAGACTTAGTATAAAAAAAGATAAGATATAGTAATATATTTAAATTAAGAACTCTATGTATTGATTATATGCTGAAAGAATGTTTTGGGTGCATTGAGCTAAGATGTGTATGTGTGTGTAAAATTATTATTATATAATCCAATTTTGCCTGTCATGGCAACTAGAGAATCTTAGATTACGTCAGTGACTTACTGTGTGTATCTGTACGATGGTGCTAGGCGAGTCAATCCCATGTGGGATCTGTCAAGGAACAGTAGAACTTTCTAGGGAAGCTTGTTAGACTTCAAACTCTAGAAGCTCATTTCCCTTGTTCTGCTAGCATACCCTTTTATGTGGATGGGTTTGTGGCGATTTAGGGAAAATAGGTTTTAATAAAAGCAAGTTAATTGAGAAGATAGCTTTGCTTGTGTGTGATCACAATGATTTCCAAGTGCATTTTACCCACCCACAAACCACTGGTTCTCCCCGGAACAAAGAAGCAACCGCATCAGCGCTTCTGCCATTTGTCTTTGTGCAGCATTTCTCCTAGCAGAATCTTGGTGACTCTCAGCGTGGACTTGGCTTGCTGGTAGTAAGACTGTAATCTTACCAGAGGGGAATTCCATTGCTTAGAAGGAAATAGGAGCCCCTTTAAGGGTCGTCCCATTTCAACCACCAGCTCCAAGCGATTTGAGGAGCCTTTCTTTCCTTCTGTGTTTTTTATGTAGTGTTCCAGATCTTCCTCTTCTGTCATTGGCAATAACCAGAGCCCACAGTTGGGAATGTCGGTAAAGCTTGACTGGTACTCTGTAGTCAGGTTGGTTTGCAGGTTGCTTTCTGAAAAGTGCAGAGAGAATTTCATCTTATTTCCTCAGCTGCAACACCAGGGAGAAATGCAGATGTTTGAGCTAGGTCCCTGCCACTTTAAAAACAGTATGTTGCTTGAAACAAAAAGAGAAAAGGCTGGTACCACCAAGATGTTTGGATGCTGTTGAAAAATATAACTTCCAGGAAGAACTTAAGTGTTCAGTGGCTTTTTCCTTGATAGAATTTTCACTTCAACAATGAGCAAATAACTCAGAAATTCTTGAGTAAACTACTCTTGCCTTGTCCGGCTACTTTGTAAAGACTCTTATTTACCAAGAGCTTAAAAACAGTTGTAGGTGTATTTCAGACATGGATTAGGAATGTTAGGAATGTTAGTTTAATTAGGAATGTCAGCTTAATCCACAACAGTTGAGTGTCATTCAAAGGGTCTTTCTTTGATTGATACTTAAACATCAGGCTGAACTTGGGTCAGGTTGGCTCTGTGATCTGACTCCTGAGGCATAAAGAAGACATGATGCCATACGATGGAAGGGGTTCCATCTTGGTGATGAACCCTGGCAGGTTCAAGGTTCCCAGTAGTTTAGACATTTTGTTTGATTTGTGTTTTGTGCTGGGGATAGAACCCAGGGATTTATACATGCCAGTTAAGTGCTCTATCAATGTGCCATCTTCAGCCCCTAGGTTCTAAGGTGTCATTAAGAAGTCAGCTAGCTGTGTGGCTGGAGATGCTTCTGTGGTTCCAAGCACACACTGGTCCTTCAGAGGCCCTCAGTTCAGCTCCCAGTGCTGACAGTGAGTGCACTGTTCCGAGGCACCTGCAATGACAACTCCAGGGTTTCCAGTGTCCTCACCTCCACTGGCGTGTGCATACCTCCACTCATGTGTGCATACCCCCACACACATGCATGCACGCGCGCGCAAACGCGCTCACACACATGAAATTTAAAATAAAACATAAATCTTAAAAAAATAAAATAAACAAAGTCAGCTACCTGGAGATCAGGGCATTTCCTCAGATTCTTTATCATTAGCTGATGGCTCATGGTGCAGAAATATAATCATCAGTCACAAGGTCACTTTGGTGGGAACTGTGTCCCCGGTGGTCAGCCTAGATAGAGCATGAGCCCCAGACTGAGGAAATGATGTTACTTACAGATGAATGGGGGTGGGGGGGTGGGGTGATTTATAGAAACGTGGGTGAAAACTCACAAGAACTGCTTTTATGGAGTTCTCTGTAACTTGTACTCAGTCAGCCATAGTCTACATACCCCCTCCCCCCCACCAGCAGTTGCTAATGGTAATTTAACTTGAGAGGGGGCCTGGGAATCTTGTTAAGTTTTAGGAGCTGCTGGAGCTCTGCAAGTTCAATGAACCTCCTTCTTCCCTCCAGGAGGCAATGCTTGAATTCAGAGGAAATAGCCACACAGCACATGGGAACAACTGTCTAAACCCTGCCACCATCTTGGGATCATTCCCTCAGAAGAATTAAACAATGGCTTTTCAGGCTCTAAGCTGTATGTCCATTCTTTAGCCCACTGGTTCTCAACCTACCTAGTGCTGTGGCCCTTTAATACAGTTCCTCATTTATTGATACTTCATAACTGTAATTTTGCTACTGTTATGAATCGTAATGTAAATATCAGTGTTTTCTGATGTCTTAGGTGACCCCTGTTTAACCCCCCCCAAAGGGGTCGTGACCCCAAGGTTGAGAACCACTGCCAGGAGAAGGTTTCTGAGGCCTCAGTGGGTAGAAGGGAGGTCAGACCAGAAGGGGAATAAGCTCCATTTCCTCATGCTTCTCTGTTCACCTTGCCATGTTTCTGCCACATAATATCTTGAGGACAGAGGACAAGGGTTCTGTGCCAAACCTGAGGTTGAGCAGGTTCCTTAGGTGGTAACTGGGGAATTCAGGGACAGTGAGGAGAGACGCGAAACTACCATGCACACGCCTGTGTAGAACAGTTTTTCACATGTAGATCACGTAGTATCATTGAGAGACTCCCTATATTACACTGGTCACTTGTTTTATGGTGAAAAACAGGACAGTGGTAATTTACTCAGGAGGGAGAGAAGCTTGGCAAACAATGCTTCTAAAATCTGTTGTGAATCAGAATTGTTTACCAATATGTCTTCATTAATTTTACTTGTTTCTGTCTTGATTTCAGATGGCAATTCTCAGCCTTAACTGAGCACATCAGAGTCACCTAGGAGGCTTAATATTAATGTCTGGCTCATATTCCCACAGACTCTGATTTGCTTGATTACTGGTATTTGTTGTTATTGTTGTTTAAGTTCCTCTGGTTAATTCTGATGTGTAGCCAAGATTCAGAATATCTCATAAAAAATGTGTGTTTTCTAAATTGTTAACTGATCCTGAATCCCCAAGGTACATGTGAATCCAAGCATATTCTTCATATACCATTGAAAACTAACACTTCTTTTTTAAAATGTACAATAAAATTTTATTGTTGTATAAGATATATAACATAAATTTGATCATTAGTTTTATAAATATGTAATATATGATAATACTAATTCCAAACCCAAATATCAATGGTTCCAACTTTAAATATCTATAAAATAATCTTGATTTTTCTATCACTTCATGTTCTCTTAGCAATTTATTTAAATTTGTCTAGATTTAAAACATCTACAAAATAGCATTTTTTAAATTAACAAATTTTCTTTTTTACATATGTTTATTTACTAATTCAAGTTACATCTCAACCACAGCCTGCTCCCTCCTAACTGATTAAAGACTGAGTTGATAGGAGAGAAAACTAACACTTCTAATGACAGCATGGGCTCTCTTATAAAATAGATGATTAATTAGTCTTTCAACAGCTATAAGAGTATAGTACCGGGGCTGGAGAGATGGCTCAGCGGTTAAGAGCACTGGCTGCTCTTCCAGAGGTCATGAGTTCAATTCCCAGCAACCACATGGTGGCTCACAACCATCCATAATGAAATCTGGTGCCCTCTTCTGGCCTGCAGATATACCTGCAGACAGAACACTGTATACAAAATAAATAAATCTTAAAAAAAAAAAAAGAGTTTAGTACCCAAGTTTCCTTGTTATTTTAAGCTCATTAAGCAGCTAGCCAATGTTATCCTCACATATGCATATTTTCATATTTCCTTCTCATTTCAATTTCTTATTGTTCAGAATAGTATTAATGCCAGTGTAATCTCTGTAGTAGTAATCACTTATCAGCAAGACTTGTTTTGATAATAAAACACCAGAAACCTAAAGTCCCAGATCTATCTAACCATGACCACAATGAAGGAGGAGCTAACTGCCCCTTCTAATTGTGAATTTTGTGTCTAAGGGCTGGAAAATTATATAAATTTTTTTTTGACAAGTACAGATGGGGAATTTTATTTCTGAAAGTAGAAACATAGGCACACAGCACTCATGATTGGCTGTAAGGTGGTTTATGTTACTGGATGGGGGGCTTATCCTAGAGTAGCAGTTCTCAACCTTCCTGATGCTGTGACCCTTTAATATAGTTCATGTTGTAGTGACTCCCCCCAACCAAAGAATTGTTTTCATTGCTACTTCATAACTATAATTTTGCTACTGTTGTGAATCATAATGTCAATATTTTTGGAGGTAGAGGTTTGCTAAAGGGGTCGCAACCCACAGGTTGAGAACCCTGTCCTAGAGGTATTTTGAGGGGGGGGTAGAATTCTGCATCCTCAGTCTGTGGCTTCATGTCAAATACCAGTAATTTGTCATTTGCAGCACCAGGACGAGTTTAATTCTTAAAGTTGGTAGTATGTGGGATTTTCCCATCCCTTATCATAACCAGACCTTGTGTATATTAAAATCTTTCGATTCAGGAAGCCCAGAAATACTGTGTAAGACTCATATCATTTTTTTTCTTGGGTATGACATAGCAGGAAAAGTTGGTGGTTATTAGCCTGGGTTCTCAAGAACACTGAGCTGAGGACTCACCTTTTCTTTGTTGCTTTTAAACACAGTGTTAATTGGTAGTGTTGCAGGTTGTTTTGGTAGTAAACATTTTCTAGAGATGTAAATCTTCTCTGACTTTCTCTAGATATAGTTTACAGGGTTTTTTTTTTTTTTTCCTTTCTACTTTATTTTTCAGCCCAAGGCAGTCCAGGAATCACCTGATAGGAACAGAACAAGACAGTTCTTCATTTTGACCTTGCCATTACTTGTGGCCTGCTAGGGTTAGGGCATCTGTTAAGTCCCAGCTTCCATGGGGCTGCCTCGCCTGAGATAGCAGCACAACACTACGAAATATCGGACACTGCTTGTGTGGCTGGCATGGGGATTAGAATATAAACACGTTGGGAATCTCCTGTCTGATTTTAAAAACCTTAAGTTTCTTACTAGGCATAAGTGGCTCACTTAAGTAAGCTACAGGTAACAAAGAGATATTACAGGACCGAAAGTCATTTCAGTTTTAAAAGAGATCTAACCTGCCTCCCCACCTCCAGCCTTTGCTACTAACTTGCTGGCCTTGTGAGTTTGACTTCCAGGATATGGCCTTTAAAGAAAGGAGAGCGGGCAGGGCCAGGAGAGGTTCTATATAACAGAGAAGAAAGCTGAGGGAGGAGGCGAGAGTTTAGGAAGCCACACAAAGCAGGTAGTGGGATTCATAGTTACTTCACTGGTGCTTAGGCAGTCTGCATGAGCCTGACCTTGGACTTCCCCTCAGGTTTTCAGTCCCATGAATCCCAGGCCAGCTCCCACACCAGGGGCACAGTGAGTGATGCACAGGGACTATCGGATGTGGCAGTGGCACATGCCTGAAGGTCTTTTCTCATTTGTGGGGCGAAATTGAGAAGCTCCTCTCTAATGGTGCCCCCGATACAAGTAAATAGCAACTCTCTCAGTTCATTACTTGTTAGCCCCAGGCAGGGACTGTGCAGATTGGCTAATTGTAATAGCCAAACCATTAAAGGCAATAGCATTAATGGAGGAGAAGGCAGCTAATAAGGTAGCTGAACTTGGCCACTACATTGTGCCCAGGATACAGGCTGCTGCTACCTTAAGTACCTGCTTGTTCTGCCTCTGGAAATAGCCGGTAAGAAAGGATTTCATGACCCTCTTTCAAACAGTGGATCCAAAGCTCAGGGGCATTTCTGGATAACTCCAACATTGAAACAATTTTTCCCAGAGGTAGCTCTTGAGATTCTAAGTAAAAACACCTTTCCTCTGTGGTACATCTACACAGTGGAATACTATTCAGCTATCAGGAACAATGAAATTATGCAATTTGCAGCCAAATGGATGGAACTAGAAAAGCTCATCCTGACTGAGCTAACCCAGACTCAGAAAGACGCATATGGCATCTATTCACTTATAGTAGGATTTTAGCTATATAGTAGAAGGTATCGATACTACAACTAACACACCAAAGGGAACTTGGACATAGACTTTTTATTTTTAATTTTTATTTTTTATTTATTTTTTATATTTTTTTTCTGTTTTTTAGTCTTTTTTATCTGTTTGTCTGCTTATTGGTTTGCTTGTTTAGTAGTTCTCCCGGGCAATGGGACACTTTTCACTGATGGTACTGCTTCGTAGACCCCCAATGAATGAGGAGGCTCTTGGCCCTCATACGACCTCTCAACTGAGATGAGGGACTGTTATATAAGGACACCCCACCCCAGAGAAATGGGATGGAAGGGTTAGGAGGTAAAGAAAAAAAAATGAAATGTGATGTTTCGGCCTTTTACTACTAATTGTCATAAACTGTTTAGGATAATTAAGAAATGCAAACTAATGGTTATTCAAGCTGATCATTCTGTTAGGTACTATGACAGCCTATTATAGTTATTTTCTAAGCTAATCAGAAATAAAGCTGCTAAGAGACAAGCAACATCTGCTTACCCTAATATAAGAGATAGATAGGGCCTCTTCAAAAACCTCAAGAGATCTGCAGAATATGGCATTCAAAGATGTTTTCGTAACTTTAGATTTTTTTATATCAAGACATATCAACTCCTGACAGCACCCCCTATTCTCCTCCAAGTAGAAGTTGAGCATTGAAGAATCTCCAGTGGGAGATGATTGAATTAGTCGCAAGCCTATCTCTTAGTAGGAAAAGCCCCTTGCTCCAACTGTAGACAGAATGCTGTCCAAAAAGGACAAAACCTGGAAGCAGGTAAGTCGACAGCCTAACTCTGCCAAGACAGGGTAGGTAAGTCCTTCATAAACCCTGCTCTACAATCAATGTCTGTCAGAGAAACGGGGCCAAATGACTGAAGATCGATGCGGTAATATATGGAGAGAAAATGGGAACTGTCCAGGCAGCCACTGGTATGTCATTTCTTAGTTTGGGAAGCTGCAGGCCCTGTACTTCCTATAAAATCAGATATATTTATCCCTCTCAGGTCTCTGAGGTGGTTGAAGAACAGATATCTAGAGTCTCATAATTAGATTTTGAGTTGTTTAGGAGTCAAGAGAGTGTTATAGATGTAAGAAGATACTTTTAAAATTGTGTTGCAAGCTAGTATGAATGTTGAGTCAGATATAGAACTTTAAACTCATGGAGATGGTTAGATAGTAGAATGTTAAAGTCAGGTACCAAATACATATGGACTGGACATTGGGAATGTACGTTAAGCCATATAACCCTCATAACTGTGGCCTAATTACCTCTGCTGTTTTGTATTGTATTTATTATTATAAGAGAAAGAGCCATTTGTTGGACTGAAAGGGAAAACTGTAGGGGGAAATAAGATATACCTTAAAGTTAAAAGAAAAAAAAGGGAAGAGGATGAGGGTCGGGGGGTGGGACTGGAGGGGGGAATAGGGAGGGGACTGCGATTGAGTAACTTGAAGAAGTAAAAAATAAAGGAAAAAAATGCAAAAAAAAAACCCCACCTTTCCTATGGTGAACAATCCTGTTGGCCCACTCTGAGACACATACACTTTAATGGCGTTTCCAGGAGCCATGAGATGTACTGCCAAGCTCATCTGTTCTCAGCTCCAAGCAATTGTGGCATCATAGCTGGGACTAGGGTGCAGTCTAAGCCTGGGCATGGTGTGAATTTAATTTTCCTGTCCAGGTCTGAAGCTTGTAACCTTGCTCCCATGTGCATGAGCTGGGGCCTAGCCAAATGAGCTAAACGTCCATGCATCCAAAGAAGCGGGCTGACTCCACAGTCCTCCCTGGAAATCACAACCTGGCATTAAAAGAAATCTCAGCTTTAGCTGCTGCTTACTATTCATGTCAGAAATATCTAAGAAATTCAGCAAAGTTAAAAAAAAAAAGAATTTCATGCCATCTCAGGAGTACAAAGGATCTTTTTAAAAACATTTTAAAATTAGAACAATAGAGAAATGTATTTAAATTTTTTGTTGTTTTTTTTTTTCTTTTTAACTTTGGTACCCTAGTCATCAAAGCTCCTGCTTTTAAACATTGTATTTAGTACAACCTTAGAGTCTAATTGATAGACAAGTAGATACAATGTTTGCATTGTATTGGACCCTGCTTTTAAACATTGTATTTAGTACAACCTTAGAGTCTAATTGATAGACAAGTAGATACAATGTTTGCATTGTATTGGACCCTGCTTTTA
>CAJQZJ010035590.1:723118-747068 GCA_907164525.1 Lophiomys imhausi | reverse complement strand
ATAGACAAGTAGATACAATGTTTGCATTGTATTGGACCCTGCTTTTACCTACACTATTGTTAACAAGCTTTGACTTGCCAGAGAGTGTCAGCTTGCATCAAAGGAACATCTTGGTATTTTAAAGAACCTGTATGAGCCCCCAGAATGGAAGCCTCTTAGAGACCTTCCTGGCTCAGCCTCCACCAGCTTTTACGGAAATAATCCCACACACGTGGATGCTGGAGTTGTTGACAGATCCTTTCCCTCTAGTGTTCAGGTCTGTAGTATGGGCTCTGCCTTCTAAGTATATAGTTGGTGTTGTTTCAGTTTGAATACCTATCCTTCAAAGGCTTGGCCCCAGAGTGGCAGTATTGGGAGATAAAGTACTCTTTTAGGTCAAGTACTGTTTTAGGAGATGGGGCCTCAGGGTCTGGAGGGATGCCTCATTGGTTAAGAACGGTGGCTGTTCTTTTAGAGGACCTGGATTTGATTCTCAGCACTCACATGGTGGCTCATGGCCATCTGTAACTCCCACTTCCATGAGTTCTGATGGCCTCCACCGGCCTCTGTGGGCACCAGGTGTGTACACGAGGCAGAAATATGTTCACATAAAATAAAAATAAATAGATAAATCTTTTTTAAAAAGGGACAGGATTGGAACTAGTGAGAGATCTTCAGACCATAGGGGGGACATGTCCTTAAAAAAGACAGTAGGATAGGCTAGTTCCTCCCTTTCTCTGTGCTTCCCTGTCTTCAGTTAAGTGATTTAAGTTATCCCACCAGCATGTGCTACCTTTGCCACTGACCCAGAGCCACAAGGCCTGTTGATCACAGGCTGGACCCTCTAAAATTCAGAGCCAAGACAAACCTTTCCCCTTCATTCTTCATAAGTTGATAGTCTCAAGTACATGTTACAGGGATGGAATAGCCAGGGAATCCTTCACTTGCTTTATACTCACTCCTCTGATACCTGAAGATGTCACTAAGAAGACTGTAAGACTTAAAAGGGTAGAAGACCACTGACTACATGTATCCCTGACGACTTTGCCCTTCCTCATTTAGGAGTGTCTGTCCCCAGGCCCTTGAAGGAGCCTTTCCTAGACAATGTCCACTGTGATTTCTGAGAGCAGACTTGCCTTCTTATGACATGGTTTTGCTGTTGTGGTAAGTAAGTGTTGACAGGGTCCTTTCCTTCTCAGTTAAAAAAAAAAAAAAACAAAAAACTCACCTACATATTTAGATTTGATGTTCTTGAAGAATTGGAAGGGGTTGAGTAAGAGAAATGGTTTCTTGTTAAAGAAAACATTAGGGATAAAGAGTGAGATATTTTTACCCAGCAGTATCCAAGATGAGATTTCTGTACAATGTAAAGCAATTAAACACACAGGCAATCTGTAGACGCTTCACTGGTCCTACTGATTGTCAAAAAGTAAACACACACCCCTATATGAATTTTAATGGCTGCTCCTGCGCAGAGGCCATGTGGGGACAAACTTCTCAGACATTATATCCTCTGTTTCTTTTAGCTAAATTCATTTTAGCTATTCATTCATTCTACCTATAAGATACATCACAGGTCTAGGCAAGTGGGTACCTAGGCTTTGACAGTTCTGTTGGATGAGCCACTGATGTTCCCTGAGGACTGAGGACAGGTGCAAAGCAAGGAGCTATCTCAAGGATACTGCACTTCATACAGCTGCAACTTAGCTATTAGGATTCCCCATAAGCTACAAAACCATTGTTGATTGGCTGGCGATACTTGAGTGCAGTTTCTCATTGTTCCTCTTTGTTAGAAGCAGTTCAGTGGAGTGGTGTTAGACTAGCCTGTACCCACATTACCAGCTCTGCTGTCTCCCAAGTTGATAGCTGGACAAGTTGATTAATTGAGCCTTACAATCTTTGTATCAGGTTCCCTTCCATGGATTGGCAATAAGCTTCCCTTCCTGGCAGTGTTCTTGTGAGGTGTGAACAACCGCGTGAGAAGTGCATAACTTGCCGTATTGGTTTCTTGATTTTTTTTGAAATGATCATATTTTCCAATACATATACTTGTATTCTGAGATGTAGAAGTGTTTATGTTTTTATGAGTACAAGGATATGGCATTGTTTTTGTTTTTGTTGTTGGTTTCTTTTGTTGTTGTTTATTGTTTGCAGTGGTGGGGCTGGATCACAGGACCTTGTGTATGTTAGGTAAATTCTACCACTGAGCTACACCCCTAAGCCCCACCATAGAATTTAAATGTCAGAGCTATTCTAGAAATCCAAGAACTTAGAGCTGTTTAATTCATAATGACAAGTACAACCCTAGAATGAGTGAACACTAAAATATTTCTTAATGATAGGGAAGCATCTCAGTAACACTTATTACAAGACCTGATTGCAGGTCTTATTACTAATGTATTTTCCCCTTTTTGTTTATAACCTGACAGTGAATAGATAATAGGTCTGGGTGAAAGGAAGATTTAAGGTGCTACAATTTAACTCTCTCCATTTGACAGATGCAATGCGCACTGTCTTCTGATTTTGAGCCATCTAATTTGTCCATCTTTGTAGACTTCTAGAGAAAACAGCACTCCTTTACATTGGCAGAGCCTGGTTCCTGGGAAGAGCCCTACCAGCTGAGTGTGTGGTTTGTCTGGCGCACCCTCTTCCGAGGCCTGCAGGGGCCATCAGGGTGACTTGGGGAGGAAGCTGTAGAGACCAGGAATGTTGTTCCCACCCATGTTACTTTCCACAGGGAACTCCCACTTGTCTTCCCTGAGATACTAATGTGCATCCTGCAAGTGAGTTTTTAAAACCAGACACCTTTTGGGCTATAGAATGACTGTCTAGATAGATGTTTCTCGTGGGAAGATCCTGGATGCCAAGAAGCACTTGGGCTCTTGGTTTTAGAAGTCTCCTGGAGCCTTCCTGGGATGAGACGAAATCAGTGTAACCCACTTCTGTGTTTGCTTTTCTGCTTTACTATCCTTGTGTGTCTGGATGCTGGTGATGATCTTCCTCAACCCAGTCCCTGGAGCACATTGTTTCTTTCTAGGGACAGTCCAAAAAAATATTATCTGTGGTTGCGTGTGCATACTATCTCAAGTTCTTTAAATTTATCTCACTGAATTTTCCATTGGATAAAACAGTGAATATACTTTTTTTTTTATTTAAACAAGTGAAGAAATGGATGTTTGGGAGTCTGTTAGTTTTTTATGTGCATCTGTAATGCCAAAGACCTGGAAAGTGGTACTACGGGTAGATTTTTATTTATCCGTTTTTCAAAAATAATGTATAGATAGATGTGTCTTGTTACTAAAAGCATGCTTATCAAAAGCATATTTAGTGAAATCCAGCACCACCAATCTTGAATCATTTTGCAGCCACAAGAGTATATTTAAGTAATTGCTTGCTTTAATTTTCCTCTGCTTTGATAGACTATCCTGACAAAAAAGCAACTTAACAACGGGCTCTTTTGGTTCACAGTTCCATGGGATAGCCCATCATGACTATGGTGGGAGGTCATGGCAGCAGGAAGTTCAGATAGCTGGTTCCATTGCATCCACAATGGACAGAAACAGAGCCTGTCCTACTTTCTCCTTTTCGTATAGTCCAAGATCCCGGCCCAGGAATGGTGCCCCCCATAGTGGGCTGGCCTTCTCATCTCAGTTTTCTTCATCACAGGCATGCCTACAGGCTCATCTCCCAGTTGATTCTAGATTTCACTGAGTTGGCATTTGAGATTAGCCATCACACTGAGTATTCCTGCTTGTTTAGTAGTCACAGTATAGCTCCTTGGAGGAGGGATTTCTTCCGTGCAATCTATCGAGGTTGGTTACAGGACAAGAATTAGCTTTCCCTCAAACTTTTAGAGACCCACCAACCTGATTTCTGTGCTGTTTATACATCTTACCTGGGTTGCAATGTTCATTGTCATGGTGGGACACCAACATGCAGCAGATGAGAGGCGCCTGTGGTGGCATTCTTACCATAACTCTAGGAAACAGTCACTGTTCAGTCCCATGACACTCCTCAGGAATTTCCACACAGGCTTTAGAGATATATATGATCTTGGTATTTACAATGTTGTTGAAGCACTTTCTGGAATTCTCAATCAAGGACATCTAACATTTTGAAATAACCTGCTAACCATCTTTGTCCAAGATCACCAGCCTTATTTCTGTTCTCCTTGATTCATAAAATGCTTTGTCTGTGTTTCCAGAAAGCATTTGATTAACAGTAGGCTCTAACCCAACTCTTCAGACTTTTTAGGTAATGGTGTGAGAGCAAGTGTGTGAATGGACCTGAGGGGTCCCCATCATTTACAGCAGCAATCTATTGAATGATTCAGAAGAGTGAGATGTCCATGGTATTAATAATTCTGAGCTTTTGACCCTTCTAGAACATGGGACCTGGGGAGGAGAGGAGGCAAAGATGTCATTTTTCTGCACAGGGTGGGTGAGCAAGCCTCTTTTACATGGAAGTTGCAAGATGGCTCAGTGGTTAAGAGCACTGTCTACTCTTCCAAAGGACATGAGTTCAAATCCTAGCATCCACATGGCAGTTCACAGCTGTCTGTACTGGGAAGGCATGGTGGTCTTTAATCCCAGTACTTGGGAGGCAGAGCCAAGCAGATCTTTGTGAGTTCAGGGCTAGTCTGTTCTACAAAGTGAGTCCAGGACAGTCACGGATACACAGAGAAACCCTGTGTTGTTGTCCCCCCCCCCCCCCCCCCGGAAAAAAAACACAATCAAATCTGTCCCTTTCATTAGCCCTTCATGCTGTGGGCATCATTGAAGGGAGGAAATGTAAATAATTTCACATTCAATAAGTTGTTCTTAGAGGAACATACATTAAAAAGCTTTCTATAATGGTTAGTAAAATTTACATTTCAACCCTTTGCTTCAACTGTTTTTAGCTTTCCTTTTCCTTAACAAAGCTCAAAGCTCTCTCATACCTTATTCCCTCCTTGTGGATATTACAGCTGACCTCAGAAGTTCCAGCACTTCCCTTTCGCCCAGCAGCTTGGTGTGGTAGGTTGGGTCTGCAAATTTGAGAGCAGCATTACCCCTCAGCATCTAAACAATAACGCAGTTACACCACAATCCCAGCATTGACTTTCACCCGTAGCTTATTCTTTACAATACCTGAATGCATTAATATTCCTGTCTATACAATTTAGTTTAATTAGAGCCATATTTGTAATCCTCTTGGGAAAAATCCTAAGTGCTCCCAGTATTAAAATAAAGTGCCTTTGGTTTTCATGTGGCCGACAGCTTTCTTTCGAGGTGAACGAACCAACAGTTACTACTCTAGACACCTTTTCTTTTGATAGAGTCAAACCAGAGGGGTAGCAGTGGTGAGAAGAAAGACGCTGCTTAATTGGAATGTTAGAGCTGAGTCTCCTTTAAGCCCCTGTCTGGATCTGAGATAGCCATGTCTGATTTTTCTAGTGGCTGTTAACTGCTAATGGGCCAGTATAGATACTAAGTATGTGGCTATCGTAAAAGATAAAAATGAGGACTGTGTAAGTCAGGCTAGAAGTTAGACAGAGAGATGAACTACATTAAGTCTTCAGTGCAGGGCTCCCGGCTGTGTGTTTTGTTCTTCTCAGAAAGAGCCCACATACTGGGTAACAGTGTCTCAGGGTCTCTGCTGAACACCAAGCCCAGGGGTCCAGTAGGTAATTATGGCTGCCCACAGGTTGCCCAAGGCCTGAAAAGCACATCTGGCTTTTGTCCCATGTGGTCAAAGTAGATGCAAAGTCCCCTGCGGGGAATGGGTGTCTTCATCTTCACTGGACCTTTCACAAAGGGCCTCCTGATCTCACCTTCCAGCCTCCTAGTCTGGAGCCATCATCCAGAATGAGAGGCCAGGTCCCACAATCACTCTGGCCTGCTGCTAGTAGATTTCATCATGGCGGAGTATGTCTCCATCTAACCCTCCTGGACAGGGAACATGGCATATGGTCCCAGGGCCAACACTGAAGCATGTCCCATCAGTGTACTTGTGAAGCCAGGAAGTTTGTAGACATGACCACACACAAAGCAGCCACAAGGTAACAGGCATAGCACAGTGATTAATAATTAGGAGTATATGCACTGTGAAGCTGACTCCTAAGCAGACTCTAGTTGCTGGGGCTGATGGTAGGTCTCCCACCATGCAAAGTAGAAACCTCTGGGGTAGGAGACTGGAGTGAAGTAGTCTCTCTTACAGAAAGCTAGAGGTTCCTGCAAGCCCTTGCTTTAGAAAGAAGTCATTATATTATGAAACACTGTTTCTTTTTTTTTTCTCTCTCTCTCACCCTCCTGTGCCATTCCAGTTGAAGACCCCTTGACTGTAGGAGGCTTCTTCATCAAAAGTTTCACTTCTGTAAAAACCATAACAAAGATAAAGCTATTTCTGGGAATGGAGTTAACTGTTAATATCTTGGTTTGTGATGAGACTGGGGGCTTGTGTAAGGAGTGTAGTTTATTAGACGATAACATGATACTGTGCTTGACATGCTCGAAAGTTCTTTGAAGCTGGGACTGGATACCCACACCAGCTTTAACATGTGTTTCTCATATATGCAATTATATATTGTTGCCTCTCTTACCCCATATGGCCCCAAAGCAAACACCGAGAAGAGTAACTTATATGTATGTTAGAGTTGCTTGAAATATTTTGTTTATTACTTTTTGTTTTTATTGGTTTCTTTTTGTTGTATTTTTATTCATTTATTTTTTTAAGGAATTTGAATGTTTTGTATCATGAAACATCTTGGTTGATGTAGAATCCAATCTAGGTTTATGGGCCTGCCCTGGATTGAGAACTTCAGGAGGACAGTTGTATGACGGGTATTTACACAGATATTCTAGCCACCTTCTTGCTGCCTCAGGGGCCTTAGTGAAGGGAAGGTGTGGTCGTTCCACGTGGAAACTATAATATGCATATTTTTATTTAAGACTGAAATTCCTCACCCCAGCTTTGCAGATTCTGAGCACAAGAAAAACTGGACTTTGGTCACAGGGCCAAGGGCACTTCTGTTCATCCCCTGCCTATTGAAGAAATGCACAGATTCAAAAGCCTTTCTTTCCAAAATGGGTATGGACCCTTTTGCGATTTTTTTTTTTTGGACTGGTCCTTCTGAATTTGTAATGTCTACCTTTCAAGTGCTGGGACTTCAAGTGTGCGTACCTGGCCAAGCCCTCCTTGCTTCACCTTAATCTAGGATTTTCTTTTGCTCCTTATCTTTATTTTCATAGTGTCAACTTACTGATCTTTCCTCCAAACTTATTTTTGGACCTTGTATTTCTTACTTTTGTTTGTGCAGTTAAACCACAGGCACATTGGAAGTTAGATTTACATGTGAATGGCAGCCAAGCTGGTTGTTGGTAGTAGATTGGAGCTGCAAGTTGTAAGTCTGCTCTTGCTGAACTCAGTAGTTGTTTTTCAAGTTACTGTTTTAACAGTCCTTCTCAGATCACTGTTTGCTGTAATTGATTTAGCAAATACTGCTTGTCTGAAGTTCAACTGGGGGATCTATTGTAGCCCTACTCGTCCACTTGTCAATTGACAAGAATCTTTACTTATTAGCAAATAGTTTTTAAAAGATCCCCAGAACACTTCAAAGAGAAAGGAAGTAATTGCTTGTGATAGGGAGGAAGAAGGCGGGTGCAAGGGGATACTTGTTTATGTAGATTCAGAAGGGCCTTTAAACACTGGCTATTTGGGGTTTTGATTTTGGTATGGTGAAATAGTGATGGAAAAAACGTAATGAAATCATCTGAGGCTATTGTTCAGTTGGTGAAGTGCTTGCTGAGCGTGTACAAAGCCCTGGGTTCAGCCCCTAGCACCGAGTAACCACACGTGTCTGCAACCTCAGCACTCAGAAGGTAGAACCAGGAGGATCAGGAGTTTGGGGTCATCCATGGATACATAGTAAGGTGAAGGCCAACCTGGGCCACAGGAGACCATTTCTCAGAAAAGAAGACAGGGAATAAACCTAGATCTTAATCTTTGGACCTAGAAATCTTCACTTTCCCACTTACTGGTAGAGCTCACTCTTGCTGGATTCAAGTGTAGAATCATACTCTGATCAGAAATACAATGCTCTGGGGGCATTGCCAGAGAAGAGAAAGCATGGTTTGAAAGCATTGATGACATTCATTATGTGACTTGGAAAAGTAATTTTTGGGAGTTGCTTTGAAAAACTCATCTCGGACATCTTGTTTTCGTTTGCTCACTTTGCCCCTCCTTATTCTGGGAACAAATCACTAATCTGGACACCTGTTGACCTGACACCAAAAACCCTGTTTTTAACCTTTCCAGTGGTTTTTTTTGTTTGTTTGTTTTTGTCTTTTGTTTGTTTGCTTGTTTTGTTTTAAAATCAAAATAGAAGGAACTTAAAAGGTGGTATTACTTGAGGCAGTGTCTAATGTGATGCCAGTGGGCTGCATGTATCCTAGGATATATGTATGGCTCGACACAGTTGTAGATGACAGGGCCTTGTTGTGGCATCAAAAGGTTGGACATTCCTAGAAGGGGATCTCTGGGCGGGCTGATGTCCCACATGCCCGTCCTGCCTTTTGCTCAGAGTTCTACACCTCCCACCTTCGTTGCAACATATCATTTTCTTTTCTCTCTCCCCTTTTCCCAACAGCAGGAACGGATTTCATATACACCCCCAGAGAGTCCAGTGGCAAGCTACGGTTCCTCGACTCCACTTCATGTTCCAGTGCCTCGAGCGCTCAGGATGGATGAAGACTCTATCCAACTGCCAGCGCACCTGCGTGAGTGTTGACCTTTGAGGAGGTTGGGAAGGGGAAGGACAGACAGACTGCTGGGCCATGTGGATGAATCCCAAGGAGAGACTCTGGATCTGAGATGGTGATCGTGGGACTTGGCCAGCTGTCCTGGAATCTTTGACTCTTACCCCAGAATGACTTTGAAAAGTTTGAGATTCTTGTCCTTTATTTCTCAGTATTTTCATTTGTATCGTATCTGATAAGGACATGGCGGGGGGGGGGGGGGATCTAGAAATCTAGAAATACCTAACACATGACAGAGTTTATGTAATTTAGGAGGCCAGATGAGGTTGGTTTCTTTTTTTTTTTTCCCTCTAAGTTTTTATCTCCAAGTTTATACTTAGTCCAGCTTCATATTTTCTTTTATCCAGTTGTGGATTCAGTTTTTTGTTTTTGTGCATGTATGGAGATTGGAGGGTATCCTTTGGGAGTTGGTGCTCTCCTTCCACCACTGGTTTCCAGGAGACTTGCACTTAGGCTAAGGCATGCCTGGCAGATGCTATGCTGTGCTACCCCCTCCCTTTCTCCGAGATTTGTTTCTAAGCCACATGCTTTCCCTTCTCTAAGGTCCTTTTCTCTTCCCTTTCTCCATACCCTGGCTTCTCTTCTTTCCTTCATTTTTATGTGCTGTCACATTGTCCTTTCCTTTGTCTTCTCTCATCTGCCCCTCTCCCTCTCTCCCTTCCTTTTCTTGGCCATACATTGCCTCAGCGGCTTCTCCCTCAAACCATACCTCTACTTGCTTCCATCACCTTCTGTCCGAGTCTTCAACCGCCTCTCAGCAGAGCACTGGGACCAATGTGCTGCATGACCAGTGCCAATCTTTGGCATTGACCTCTGCTGTGTCCTTTTTGTCTTCTCCTCCTCCACTGGTCCCCAGCCCGGTGGGGAGGATAAAGTGTGACTGGAGCATCCAGAGAAAACAGATCACCTGACTCCCCACCCTGATCACTTGGTGTCCAAGAAAATGCCAGTTCCTCTGGCTTGAATAGTGTCTGGAGGGCACATGTCCAAGTTCTCGAGGGCACTGGGATTGGTCGCCTTAGGCCTTTCCAAAGTGATTCCGGGTGACTCAGATGTCGAATACTCATGCTCACTGCCCCTTGGCACAATGGTGGTCCTCCCTCCTCAGAAGGTGCTTGTTGGAAGTATGGAAGGATGGCAGATGAGGAATGCAGGCTCAGAAGATAAGATGATTTGTGTCGGGGATTGGGGTGGATCTCGGGCAGTACTGTGGGTCATTCTTCTGCTTGCAGTAAGATGATTCTTCTGGAGTGTTAAGAGCACTAGCACCCTCCCTCTCTTCACCGGTGTTTAGAGTGTTGCCTCCTGTGATCCAGACACCCCTGGTTCACTTTTTCAGCAGAAAGGTCAAGGACACAGCTTTACTGGAGCAACCCACCCTCTGCACTGATCTTTCAAAGAAGAGGTTGTGACCGCACAGCTGCAGGCACTGTCACCCTGAGAAAGGGGAGCTGTTGTGGTACCAGCGGAGCACACAGAACTGGAAAAGACAGTACGCAGCAGCAAATTTGCTGCCAGACACTGTCTGGTGACTGGTATATTTTCTTTGGAAATATTCACCTTGGGGTAGAACATACTTGTGCCATGCAGACAAAACCCCTGTATGAAACCTCACTTACTCACTTTGCCAATCATTACTGAAGCCTGTGCTCTGCCAGGCACTCTACTAGACATGCCAGGTACTGAGATGTAGAAAGCATCTCCTTGCTTCTACAGAGCATAAAAAAATTTATAGACAATTATCCCAGGCAGAGTGAGGCTTCTTTCGTACTGTTTTTACACCTTGAGGGACCCTAAGTCCTGACAAGCCTTTTGACGTACATGATGAGCTCTTTGCTAGAGACGTTATCATGGAAGCACAGGCAAACTAGCAAGCCCATCAGCTGACTGAACCAGCAATTGAATCTTCATTCTGAGCTCATGGTGCCATTTAGCTGTGAGTTGGTCATTTATTTCAGTCTTTCCTTTCCTCATGTTTGTGTTTGGAAAAGAGAATGCTCAACAGTCCTTTTGCCTTTAAAGAGGACAAGTCTCATCTCCACCATTATCCTTATCTGGAACTGTCTTTCCTTAGCAATGCTTTTCATTTCTCCTTGAGAAGGCACCTTCTTCACTGAACCACCTCTTTACTGCTCAGAGTTCTCTAGAGTCACAGAACTTAGGGAATGAAAGTCTGTCTTTATCATTCCAATGACTAAGGTAATTTATTGGAATGACTTCCAACAGGTTGCAGTCCAACTAATTCAATGGTGGCTAGCTGTAAACGGAAAGTCCAAGGATCCAATTGCTTAGTCCCACAGGCTGGATCTCTCAACTGGTGAAGGAATGGATGTGTTAGCAAAGTGACGCCAAGCAGGCAAAGAGCAGAAGCCTCCCTCTTCTATGTTCTCATATAGACTTCCATGGCCCATACTAAAGGTGTGCATTCCCGGCTCAAGATTCAAATTGAAGGCACATGCCTTCCTGCCTCAAGATTAGAATTAAAGGCCTGTGTCTTCAAGCCTTACTATCTGGATCAGAGGTGTGTGTCTTCCTACCTCGAAGGTATGGACTAGAAGTGGATTCACCCATATCACACCAGGCAGAAAATCTCTCACAGGCGTGTCCTCCATTTCTGCATTGGCATTCATTCTGGATATAGTCAAGTTGGCAACCAAGAATAGCCATCTCACCAGTACACACTAACTGTAGCACACCATCATGACAGCTAGTGATTAGCTGGGCATGGTGGCACACACCTGTAATCCCAGCACTGAGAGACAAAAGCTAGCGGACAAACCCATGACCTTGCATATGCTAGCAAGTACTCTACCATAGAGCTTTGTCCCTAACCCAAGACTTGGAGCATTTGGGTAGTTTTTCAGTGTTGATCATAGAAAATGACAGGGTCAAGATTCAAATTCAAGATTCTCATCTAACCCACAGTTTAGATTCTTAATCTTTATGCTACTTGTAGCTATGTGTTTACTCCACTTATTTTACATGGACAGATGAATTTAGGCTTGCTGCTCAGCCAGTTGTACTGATGTAGCCCCAGAACTGGTTTGTAGCTGGAAACGATTCTCTGAACTATTGTTCTGTTGCTGAAGAATTCATGTGGCACCCTTGGATAGATGGATGGATGGATGGATGGATGGATGGATGGATGGATGGATGGATACCAAGATAATTGCCCACTGTGGAGTTGTAGCACATTACTGCTGGCCTGGGGGATAGTCAGTAAATTATGGATTCATGTCAGGGCAGTGATTTTTGCCTGAACGTCTCAGCTATGGCAGTCCAGCTTAAGTAATAGCTCTCTGTGGCAATCTGCAAGAGCCCTGTTGTGGCACGGTTGGCTTCAACATCTGGAACAAATCCTCTGGACAGAGAGGTTCCCAGGCTCTTGCTCTGTGCCCTCTGCCGGGGCTTTCCAGGCAAGCTAGCCCAACTTCCCTCCTCTCTCTTGTAGTCTAGGACTGCCTACTCCTTACTCTGAGGAACTCAGTGGATGCGACTATGAAGTTGGGCCTTACACTTGAAGATACATCCCAGTTGAGTTTCCAAACCTAAAATAAATAAATAAATACTCTAGCAAGGGAATTGGGTTACTGCTGTTTTAATCTGGGATTCCAGACAATTCCCAGTAGAATGTGCACGGGAAGTACGGGGAAGAGTCTGAGAGGCAGGACAGCAGCAAGACATTTATAGCATTAGGAGGTTGAGAGCATTCTCAGAGGCCTATTTTAAAGCAAATACCAGCCTGGTATGGCTCCCAGCAGCTTCTTTTTGCCATTTATCACTGATCCCCAGATAAATTTTGCTCTTGACTTTCTTTTCTTCTCTCATTCTTAAGTCAAAATAAGATTTGGAAATGCAGCGGGACAGGAATCTCATAGCTGAGATTCTCATAGAGTCTCACTGCTATGTTCCACAAACACAAGTCTAAACTGAAGACTCCTTCCCCACCTGGCAGATTAGCATGAGAAGTAAAAACAGAGTCTTTTCTTTAGGTTTGCAGAGGTGATAAAAGCAAAGCAGTAAAGGAAGCAAGTGATTTTGAGGTGCTGAAAGGACATGCCCCAGGGGCAATACAGGCCTTGGTCCTCAGTGCCCAGCATTGCACATGATGCTGTTTAGTAATCCTGCTGCTGACCTCCCTGCTTAGAGGAGGACAGATATGTTCACGGAAAGGATGGAGAGAGCATGCTCTTCCTTCTTCCCTTCTCCTGTCTTTATAAAGCATGCCCAATTGTTTAGAACCCAGAGGGTAGAAGGGCTGAAGTATGGTCACAGCAGGCATGAAAAACAAAAGTTCCCTTCTTCTTGCTGAGCATCAGCCTCTGTGGCAGTATGAGAGCACTCGAAGGACCCCAGGGGTGCTGGGTCAGGCTCAGTGTTGATCCTCATCTGTGCCTGGAAAGGGGAAGTCTTTTCCCTGCTCTCATGGGACCCTGCGAAGGAGGGACGTGTTTGCTGAAAAGCCACTGTTTGTCATTGTACTAGGAAGTGAGGCCCCACAGAGGTGCTACTGCTGTGCCTACAGCAGAGGCTGCTCTGTTAGGTTTGTATCCCTGGGACCAGATGGCTGTGCAAATAGACTTAAAAGGTTGAAAGTTTTATTTTGGTCCATGCTTCTGTGATCTGTGGCCACTGGCTCCTTTGTTTTGGACTCATGGCAAGGCAGAGAATCATGATATCCCAATAGCTGGCAGGAGACAGAGACAGAGACAAAGAGAGAGAAAGGAAAGGGTTGGGGCCTCATAGCCCCTCACGGACACACTTCCAGTCATTTAGCTTCTTTTTACCAGGCCCCATCTTCTAAAGGTCCCACCATATTCTAATAACACCACAGGCTGGTGTCCACGCCTTTATCACATGGGTCTCTAGAGAACCAGAGATCCAAACCTTAACAGATTCATTATGTGTTCATAGGGGCCCTTCAAGTACCAGGCGCCAAACACTGATGCCCAGGCTGGGCTGAACAGCACTAAGATCAGTGTGTTTCAGATGTGTAGAGCAGAACGTAGACAGTTAAGTGCCTTTTTTAAAATCTCCATTAAACATGGTCATCCCATGTTTGGTTGATTTAATCATGTTTAATCATAGGTCGACATTAATGCCATTTGCCTGAAGACTTTGCATCCTACTCGTCTGTTTGGCCTTGCTCAGTCCCTACAAGTTGATATTAAAAAATCGGAACCCGAGACTCACTCATCATATTTAATAGGGCTTTTGTTTACAATGTTGTGGGTTAATAAATAGCCATAATAACTACCCTGAGTTTTCCAGAGTCAGGACACCAGAAATAGTCCCCTGGCTCTCCTTCCTTTCCTTGTGACTCTTTCAAATTCTTACATTGCTACTCCTGCTTGCGCATATTTAATTATTTAATTGTGTGTCTTCCCAGGGGAGCCTCGCTTCTCTCACCTACTTTACTGCTTTGCATCTTCAGCAGAGTGACTGGGTTTCAGACAGCTGCATGGCAAGCCGGACTCCATCCTAACCTGCACACAGAGAAGGATGTGGTGCCTCTGCTTTAATTGGCTGGGACCACAATTCTCTATACTTTGAAGTTATGCTTTTTCCTCAAAAGCAGAGACAGCCATAGGAGCTAAATATAATCACAATTAATATTTTATAGTGTTGTAAAGAAGCAAGATGCATCCAGACATATTATTTAATCATGGGACAGTTCTTGAAGCAGGTGTTCCTGGTCTGGCCTCAGAGCAATGAACTTGTCCAGGTTCACACAGGATGGAAAGGGTCTAACATGATTTCTCTACAAAAAGGCTACTTTTTAGCTTTTTAGCCTTTTTTAGGAGAAAGCATATAGACAGTGCCTCACAGACTGGAGAATTAACTAATTCACCAATGGAAGTGGACGGGCAATGATGGATGGAGTATTCGGTGTCAAGCATGGCTCTAAAGGTGCTGCTGGGCCATGGATAGGTGCTGAACCAGCAGACTAACATCTCCCTTTCAGGATGAGGGAGAAGTGTCAGGTGACTTTAGAGCCTGTTATAAGGTCTGTCTCTTTCTGGTTCTGTCCAACTCCCTTGCTGCTCTTTTGTGCTTTATTTTTGTGTGAACTCAGACTGAAATTCAGTTTATTTCAGCGACCAAATGGCAGAGCTGGCTATCAAAGCCTTCAAGGACTAGCTCTGAGAGTGGGACACAGCCAGTTATTCACATTGAACAGCTTTTTACAGGGTGACCACCACTGCTTTCTGGAGTTTCCAGTTCATAAAAAACAAAAAACATGGTAATAGGATTAGTCTAATAGTTAGACTGAATGGGCTTCAGTCTCAGGACAATGTCTTCCAAGTAGAGGATTCAGCTTCTCTAAGACTAACTTTCTAGTAATGTCTGCTGACTACAGAGGTTCTTGTAAACAGCAGAGTTCATATGTGTAACACTGGCATAGAGTTCACATGTGTAACACTGGTGTAGAGTTCCCATGTGTAACACTGGCATAGAGTTCACCCATGTAACACTGGAGTAGAGTTCACACGTGTAACACTGGTGTAGTGCCTAATAGCGGGGAGGGGGCTAACTCACTAGAGGTCTGCATGGTCTTCTGTGCAACTTAAAAGGTGGCTTCCCCACTCTTGAACTCCATGGGAAGCATGCAGAATTGTTGATGTCTTTAGGGAAAGGACCTGGAACTTGTCCACAGTCCACACACGGTATTGAGACTGGTTTTCTTCTTATCTTGCAGTGGAAAAGGATCTCTTTTCTAGCAGTTTCCTGTGATTGACAAGCTCCCTCTGTCCGGAACTTTGTCCAGTCACTTTCCTTAGCATCCTAAGATCTGTCAGATCTTCCGAGGTCCTTGACAGTCATCATTGGTCCAGAGGTGACCTCCCCTTATAGCTGTGTGTGACATGTAGTGGCATCACTGCTAGAGTTGAGGCAAGGGCACGGGGAAGAGCCAGTTCCCAGCCAGTGTCTTAAGGCAGTACTGACTTCTGGCAAAACTGGTAAAGTTACTGACATTTTTATCTTCCATTTCTCCTTAAACGTTTTTCTGGGCACCTTCACATTCTGCATCCCAATGCTCAAACACTGTCAGTTTTCTTGGCAGCACATGGGACGGTACCAAGGTCCAGTGTGGCTGCTTCAGACAACTGGAAGAGAGAGAGGGAGGGGAAAAAAACCCAGTCTGAAACGGCACAGCCAGCCAGGATGCTTCGGAAGGGAAATTTCCTTTTTGGGTGTGCTGTCTGAAAGAATTTCCGATGCAGGCAGACGTTAATTCCTAGCTCCATGCTTCCTGATAAGGAAGCAGCTTCAATAAATGCAGCTATTTATAGATGTCTCCCCCTCTCTCTTTAAACATATAACCAGAGGTTTATTGACCTTTTCTTTCTCTTCACATTTCATGCAAGTGAGCCCTGCGTACATTTAAGGTAGTTCCTCTGACATGAGCTCTGACAGAGTTTCTCTGCCTCTTGGGGGTAGGATCTAGAGGAGAAGCATGGCCACCTCTGGTGTATCAAGAGCTCTCAGGTTTGCTTGGACTAGACATTTAGAAGCCACTGGCAGCTGATTGTCCCTATGAGGTGCTTTGGGGGTAGGTACACATAATACTCAGGCTTTTGTGCTGCTGTGACTACCTGATGCAAACAGTTTCAGGGAGGACCTATGTGTTTTGGTTCATGGTTTCAGAGAGTTCAGTCCGTGGTCACTGGCCCTGTTTCTGGGCCCATTGTGAAGTGAATCGTTACAGCAGCGAGAGCCTGTGGTGGAGGAATTGCCTCATGGGGTAAGGAGGAAGCAGAGAAAAGGGTGTACAGGAAGAGGCCAGGGCAAGATGCAGTCCCAAGGATATTTCCTCAGTGGCCTGTCTCTTTCCTCTAGACCCCACCTCCTGTCTTTTCCCATCTTCCAATAATGCCATTCATATTAAGAAGCCACCAAGGACTTAACCCACCTATTATATCAGAGCTCTAATGATACCATTGTCTCTACAAATGTCCCCCAGACATACTCAGAGATGTGTCTCATGAATCCCCTAAGCATTTGTTTCTTTCTGTATTTCTTTTCTAATCCTGAGAAATCGTGAGGCCTTCTCTTGACAGGCTAAGATCCTTCAGATTAAAGAACTCCATCCGTATGTACATGGGCAGGCTCACATCCGTGTTGATTGCACTTCCTGACAGTTCTGGTGATGATCCTGTACGACATTAGCTTGCAGTGTGCTTTCCTAACCACTCCACTTCCTCTTCATTCACAAAGAGCATTGGTGAACTGACTTTATTTATACAGGTACAATAAAATTCCCATTCTCAAATAGCCTATATTTCCTCCCGTTTTACTCTTTGCTTGAGCTGCTCCTCTTCTGGAACTCACTTCCCTCTTGAAGATTCTGGCAAAAATGACCAGGACAGCTGCATCCTTCCAGAAGTAAATCTTAGCAGAAACCTCCAGGTGTTGTGAGTTTCACTGCTGTCCCAGGTGAATTTGGATTCTCAGTTGTTTGTGCCAAACATGAGTATTTTGGGGCTTCTTTTACTAATCTTGTCTGAAGCAAGGGTAGAGCAAGATTTTGGGGGACTTAAACAGGTCCTGACTGACCTCATGCCCAGTGAAGTTTCCCCGGGAATTATCAGTTACCTTGCCCTCATATTCCTACTTCCAGCTTAGGTAGGTAGAATAAGTCCCATCCTTTTGGTCTTCCTTTGTGCTTCGTGGATGCTAATGGCTGTTAGGTGGCACTCTGAAATTCCAGTAATAGAACTACAGATTGTAGGCACTGATAATGAGTAAAGAGCCGTGGGTGCAAGGTAGATGCAGAGGACTCCCTGGAGGGAAACCCATGCAGGGGGTTCGTAGCCTTACCAGAAATTGCTTCTCAACCTTTGTGATTGGAATACTAGATTTCTTTTGTTTAAGTGCTTGTGGAACAAGTATTGAAGGGCATAAAATAATACTTTGGTTTTTGGAACAGAGTCTTCTGTAGCCCAAGCTGACCTTCACCTCATTATGTAGCCAAGGAGACTTTGAATGTAGGATCCCCCTCCCTCTGCCCATCAAGTGCTAGGATTACAGGCATGCGCCGTTATACCTAGATCTTAAGTACCATTTTAAAGTTTTTTGGTTTGTTTTGGTTTGAGTTTGGTTTTGGTTTTTTGTTTGTTTGTTTGTTTGTCACCTGCCAGCATGTAGAAGTGATGCTTCATCCCAGAAGCCATTCCAAGGTCTCACCTGTATTTAAGTTCTTAACACTAGTCCAGAGGCTTCTGTGGCAGTGTGGGGTTCAGTAAGTACTAATTGTCATTACTGTCTATGGTGCACTTTCTTTGTGCCAGGAACCTCTCTCTCTGAGTTAGCCTGAATACTCACAAGCACATTTGAGGTTCAGATGTGGCACATTGTGTCCCTAAGGACACAAAGAGATAGAGAGGAGTCATGACCTCATTCTACATCTTGTTCCAAGACTCAGGCTTTCCTCACTTCATCATATCCCATCTCAAATGTGTCAGGAACTAATTAGTTATTTCATTCTAGCTGATGGTTAGAAGGAGAAAAATCCAAGTTTCCAGTTGTTTCTCTTTTTTGAAAGAAAAAAAAAATCAAGCCAAATTGATACAAACAACTGACAAGAAGACCCAGGGGGATAAAATCAGAGATATAAACCAAATAATCTTTTAAACTTAGAAGATAAATTTGCAGATCCAATCCTGTGGGTATAATGTTATCTGTCACACATTTTCAAGTTTAAATTCTAGAATGTTAGAAACAAAATTTTAATGACGCCAACAGAGGCTCTCATTGTACCGAGGTTTCCATTTAAAAACAAAAACAAAAAAACAACACTCTGCTCCACAGTTAATACTGAACACCTGTAAGGGTGATGTGCTTGAATGCTGATTATAATACTGAATTCACAAAAGACAACACACTTTCTCATAGTCTGTGTTAGGCTAACGTGCTTCAGAACATGACCTGGGGCCTCACTTTCCCCATATTTGTGTTGGGACAACAACCATTAGGGCTGCTGTCCTCCTAGTCAGTTCTCTGGACCAATGTGGCTGTGATGTGGGTCATCCCTGCCACAGATCATTCCTTCTCCAGGGAAATAGCATATCTATAAAATGAAGTGGCTTGAGTCAATGATTCCCACATTTCTTCCAGACTCACACAGTTTTATTATTCTGATTCCATGGAAGCATAGAACTTCTCAACTCCCAGCATTATCTACAGACACACGTAGGGTGCTCATTCATTTGATTGCTGGTGCTCAGCCTCCAATTTTGGTGCAGATGGTAGTATTTCGATGATGCAGGAGATTGTCCTCTGCTTGTGTTGTGACTGCTTTGTGAGGATGCCCTCCTGCAGGGAAATAAGGGAATCCAGAGTCTGGCTCTGCTGTACATTTCTCTGCCTGTGGTTGAGACAAAGTCATGCTTCTATGGAATGGAAATTGGTGCTCTGTCCAGTGCCTAGCAGGGTTTCTGCCACCGCCTCTGTTGTGCTTCCCTTTTGCCAGTCCCAAGACCCGGCAGCCCAGTCCTAGGCTTGCTCCTCTGTTCTCACAGTCCCCTTTATGGCCTGAGAATTGCCTGTGAGCTGGCCCTTTGCCCAGTACACTACGTACAGGTGTCGCTTCCTGTGACTGCTTGATCCTGGCTGTGTGATCTGTGGGAATCCCCTCATGACTCGGGGCATGTTCATTTTTGTTGTAGTCTGCAAAAGTTGCCTCGTGCATCTTCCTCCATGTGGATGCTGTGCAGTGGGGTTCGGGATTTACAGAGCCGATGATCAGCACAGAGAGCCCACATGATCCTCCTTCAGCCAGTCTTATAGCACATACACAGTTAATACCGCATTAATTAGTTATGGGGGGAAAGGGCCGAGCTGGCAGAGGGTTGAAGGCTTTCAGCTACTAAAGTGAAGGCTTTGATGCCGAGCTTTAAAAGTACACTTCCATCTGCCTCAGTAGCAGAGAATCTGTGACACTTAGACTGTCCCCTGGGCATGAAAGCTCACACCCAAGAAACTATTTCTAAACAGAGGATCCGAACCAGTTACTTGAATCATCCATGAGTCTGTCCAAAGGGAATATAAGATTAGGAAGAAAGGGACTGCCCAGAGCATACCCATGTGTGAACAAAACTGATAGAGATTTTGTTCTGTCTTCCTCTGTAGCTGGTGAGTCACCAACATCAGAGGCTCTGGGAAGGAAAACACAGATGAGCAGAACTCCATTTCCAACCCTCTTGATAGAGAATCTCTGTTCCCCGGGTCCTGCGTGTGTTGTCCCCCTCCCCACCCCATGATTCTTATTTCACAAGGGGCACTTGGAGTTTACATATCTGTTACTCTGGTGGGTTGGGGGATTCATCTAGCTTTGGGGGACATTTTCTTACTAGATGTGGACAGAGTGGGGAGAAAACACTGCCCTCTTCTTCATTTGGAAATGCTGAGCTCGCACATGGAATTCCTTTCGCTTGTCCTACAAGCTAGTGGTGAAGCTGCCACACAAGTCCCTGCCCAAGGTGCATATTGTTGCTCCTGTTTGTAACTCTTAAACATTCTGTGTGGGACTCTCTCTGACCTTAAGCCATGATTGTGGTGTAAATATTCATTCACGCAAGTATTTGGAATTTCATCAGAAGGAATTTTTATGATCACAAAGGTAGAAATCCCCTGAGATGTTATCCTTGCTTGAGACTCTGGGGTTATAAATGTTCCTTTCCATCTATATTTGGGAGCTCAGTTTGTAGAGTACTTGCTTGGCGTACATGAAGCCATGAGTTCAATCCCCAGCAGTGGATGAGCCAGCATGTTAATAATACAGACGTTGAATCCCAGCCCTCAGTAGTCAAACTGCTTGAATGCTCTGGTCGTGTACTGATGGGAACTTTAGACCAACAAAAATTAAACACGTTTGTTTGTCAGCTGGATATTTGGAACTTATAAAAGATTGTCTTTTGATTTTTAGACAGAGAAAATTTTTACTTCAGATAAACTTGTGTGTGCATGTGTTCTCTCTCTCTCTCTCTCTCTGTGTGTGTGTGTGTGTGTGTGTGTTCTGTCTCCTCTTTGTGTGTGTCCACACAAAAACATGAACACATGTTTGTCTTTGGGATTATATATGGTTCAGTTAGTCCATATATCTACTTCACAAAACTCCTGTGGTGATTTCTACTACCCACGAGTTATGAGGAAAGAACACGAAGGATACAGTGGAGTATTATGGGACTGGCACTGTACCTACAGCTGTGTCACTGTCTGCCTATTAGTGTCTTTGTTTGCTGAAGAAATATTCAGATTCTCAAGTGCCTGGTGCTGCATCCAGGACAGAGGGCTTGTAGTTGTCTGTGAACAGGGCCAGTGTTCTGCCAACGCAGGGAATAGGGTCACCCTGTTGAAATGACTTAGACTGCCTTATAAATAGCTCCCATGATGAACTTCTCGATCCCCGAGTGTCCACCTTTGAAAGAAGTTCCGTTTGCATCAGGCATGTTTCCACCTAGCTCTATTAAAACATTTTAATTTTAAATTTATTGATTTTATTTTGTGTATGTCAGTATGTTTCCTGCGTGTATGTATGCATGTGCATCACATGCATGCGTCAGGATAGTTGTGAGCCACCATATAGGTACTGGGAATTAAAGTGGGACACAGGGGTGGGGTGGGGCCAACTGTAAGAACAGTAAGCACTCTAAGGGCTGAGCAGTCCTTCCGGACCCTAGCCCTACTTTTAAAAGTAAGCAGGAATGTAGTAGTGCCTTGGCTGGAGGTGGTGACTAACTCAGGTCCTTTCTTCATGAAAATCAGTTTATTAAATCTCTCAATTGTCTTGCATCAGAGGGATCCATAGCTAACATAGAAGGCCAAGGGAGGTGATCCAGTTGGAAATTAACCTCTGTAATTTTGCTCAGGCTGTTTTTCTCCATGGAGGAGATAGACATACAAAGAGAGAGAAAAATCCAGGTCCCTTGATTGATTAAGACAAAGTGCCTCAAACCTGAAGCCCTGAGGCTAAGAGGAGCAGTCAGCCGGCTTGCCAGTTCAGATGTTCTCTCTAGACGCTGCCGGCGTTGAACTTAGCCAGATAAGGTCAAGCCTCTTGAAGGCACTCATCATCTTGAGGATTCAACCCCTTTGGGTTCTTTGACAGAAGCAGTGAGTTTGTGGATGTAAATCCTCACAGGTATATAAGGGGCATGTGAGTTCAAGTTTCAGTGATGGGATCAGGAAGACCGTGACCCTGCCAGGGTAACTTACATGTGTATAGTGAGGATATGGAATTTGGGGGGAGACAATCTCTGTAGCACTTCAGGTTGAATAACAACTTCTACTTACTGAGTGCTCACCGTGGACACTTTTAACATGGCTTGTGTCACTGAATCCTCTTGACAACTGAGCTGAGTTTCTTTATCCTCACTTTACTGATGAAAAGTCCAGCTTAAAGAGGTTAAGAAATTCAGCCAGAGCCCCTCACAGATCTGGTAGGCATTCCAGTGGGCCTTTCAGGCTCCTTATATCTTTGTTCCAAGTATAAACCAAAACCCTATTTTCTAGATGAAAAGAATGAAAAAACATGTCACATTCCCTCCGAGACTCAACTGTGGTTAAGACTTCATAAATTTTAGAAAAATAGGATAACTCACCAAAGTAAACATTTAAAAACCACCCCAGAGCAAACATCTACCACAACCCCAGACCTCAAGGTTCATATATTGAGATTTTAGTGAGCTTTATGATTCTCATCAGTCTCTTAAATACAGCTCTGTTTTCTGGTAAATAATATCCTTTCAGAGCCCTGGCACACAAATAGTGTAATAGGATCTGCTCTGAGCAGGGTGAAAATCTGGGGCTGCCTTAGCTCCTCATCTATCTATGCCTCTCTCTGGCCACTGCCTGATTCCCAGTTTGATGTTCAATCATCTTTTCTTTTTGTGCTTTAGATAGATCAGTCCTTTGCACAGATTTTTTTTTAAATAAAGTGATTTGAAATGGAAAATTAAAAACTTAAATGTAAGTTTGGCAGCTTCTCTGCTTAGAAGCTTCATAAAATTCTCCATAGCACAGCTGCTCTGGATTCCCACCACTTAGCTGTTCTCAAGATGTCTGAGAGACTAATTCTTATAGGGTTGTGGTTGGAGATACCCCCCCCCCGACCCCCCTCCCCTTTGAGCATGTTTCTCTGAGAATCTTCACTGGGAAAAGTTGTGTGGAAAATCCCGTCACCCTGGGTAAAGGGTTCTTGAGTAATAGACACATTTGAGGATCTGTTGCTTGCTATTTTGTTTTCATGTGTCCTAATCATTTGAAATACTGTCCTCTTTCTGGCAGAAATCTGAAGTCTTATGTGTGACCCTGATAAGTGTTGTATGCTGACATTGTCTTGGGATGCCTGTGGGATGTGAGTGTGTATGTGTGTGTGTGTCCATCCATATATATATACATATGTATATATATGGATGTTAGGTACTGCAAACCTTCTTGTCAGATTTAAGCTGCTCTTCATGTCTCATAGGCAGAGGTAGAAGACAAGGGCACCAGAAAATGGAGAGCTTTGGTGGGGTCCCCGCCCACTGGCCCAGAGATCAACTGTTTATCCCTGGGTCCCGGCAGCAGCAGAAAGCCATGGGTGTTTTTGGGACTCAGCTGCCAAAGTTTCTTGAATCAGCCTTGTTCAAAGGCATATGCTGGGCTCACTTCTGAGGGAAATTTCCTTTTTGGGGAAGTTGAAGCAAAGGAATTTCCTGTGTGGGCAGACAGAGCTTCCTGACTTGAAGGCTTCTTGGAAGGGAAACAGTTTCATAATGAAATGACAAATTAAAGACATACCAGCCGGGTTCACTTCAAAACAGCTATTGAGAGAGCAGGCAAAGCCCTTTTATACTCCCTCACGGAACAAAAATAAATCCCATCCTGACAGGTTTCTATATGCTGGGTTATATCTGCCCCCCACACCTTCCTTCACTGCCTCCTACATGCCCCTTTCCTCCCACCCCCCCACCCCCCACCAGTAGCTGCCACCATCTCTGCCTTTAACAGGTTTAGAGCAGTCTCAGAGAGGCCCAACCATCCTTCCTGTCTCTTGCCACCTTTCCTAAATGGCTTTGCCCATCCTTGGAGTGTTTGGAGCCTGCTTGTGGGTTATGGCACAGCCCTAGGCTGCCCAGACTTAGAAATGACCTCTTTCCTCCTCCTCCTCCTCCTCCTCCTCCTCCTCC
>CAJQZJ010035590.1:690661-723018 GCA_907164525.1 Lophiomys imhausi | reverse complement strand
CTCCTCCTCCTCCTCCTCCTCCTCCTCCTCCTCCTCCTCCTCCTCCTTTTTCTTTTTGACATAAAGCAATGATTGAAGATGGCTTCAGCCGTTTCCTTTGGCTGGCCCTCAAAATCTTGTAGGCAGTGCATGTAACTGCTATTCTTATCTTGGAACTGGTCTGAAGCCGGCTTTGTTCAAGAAAACAGAGCTCTCTCTGCACTGGGCAGATGACAGTCTTGTGCTGAGCATGTAATTTTCTGCAGTTCAGTCAGCCGATGTAGTAGGGTTTTGTTTTTGTTTTGTACATTGACTTGAAGATACCCTTATGGCTGTTGATTTTATTTTTAAGACAGAGTCTTGCTATATAGTCCTGGCACGGACCTAGAACTCACCTTGTAGACTAGACTTCCTATGCTACATCCTGAGTGTTGGGATTATAGATGTGCACTGCCATACCTGGTGAAGGTACCCATAGACTAAACTCCTCCCTTTCTCCCTCCCTCCCTTCCTCCTTCCTTCCCTCCCACCCCCCTCCTCTTTTGTTATGGGTGGGGTTGAGGATTGAACTCAGGGCCTTGTGCATCCTGGACAAACACTACTCCACTTAGCCACACCCCAGTACTCTATATCTTTTTCTTTTTCTTTCTTTCCTTCCTTCTTTCCTTCCTTCTTCTTTTTCTTTAACAACAACAACAAAACAATGGCAGCATCATTTGGGCAGTGTGTAAGAACAGCCTTTATTAATTATGCTTAGGTCAGTAAGATAAAATCAGTACAGGCTTTGGAAAATGATGACTAAATCGTCATTTCTAGCAATTTACATCCAGCAGTGTAACCAAGTCACTTAACTTCATGGCCTCAATTTCCTTGTCCCTGCAATTAGCACAGCAATACCTTTTATTCATTCTTGTATAGCAATTAGGTTGTGATCACAAACATATTTTTTAAACACTTCTAACACCTTCACAGTTTTTCATTAATCCACCAGAGGGATCTTTTGGGGTTGAGACACAATATTAGGCTGAGTTCGTAGAACTGTATTTACAGATCAACTTGACAAATATTTATTAGAGCTTTAATCTCTATACAGGTAGACTTAGCTGAGAAAAAGAGAGCAACTTAGACATTTAGAGTGGCTGTGTGGTGTAGCATGAAGAATATTGGACTTGGGGATGGGAGGCTGGAGTCTACTCCTGGCTGTTACTCATTTTATTTATCCATCTGAGTCTCAGTTGCTTATCTAGATGAAATTGGACTCTGAACTTAGCTACCTCTTTGCAATTCTTACATAGTATGATCAATTTTAAAGGGTCCTACTAAACAAAGACTGTGTGTGTGTGGTGTGTGTGCGCGCGCATGCCTGCAGAGACTGAACAACGTATCCAATCCCCCTAGAGCTGGAGTTCAAGGCAGCTACCTAATATAAGTGTAAGCTGTCCAATGTGGATGCTGGGAACTGAACTCAGATCCTCTGTAAAATCAGTAAGGGCTCTTAGCCACTAGCCATCTCTCTAGTCACAGGTCCTGCCTTTTTCAGTTGTTTATAGTTTCTTTTCTAAGGAGTCAGAAAGATATGTGTCCTGTATAACAATAGCATCTCAGATAGAACAACTTGCCTCAAAAAGCGAGACAGATTTTGTTAGTATGTGTGAGGTAAGCAGGAAAAGCAAGGTGCTTCCCAGATATATCGGCAGTAGTGTTTTGTTCCTGGGGGTTTCTGGTGATGGTCACATGGAAATAATGGGGACTGTGGTTGAACTTGGTAGTTTCCTTAAGAGGACTTATCTTGGGGCTTTGGTTTTTTCTCACAGGACACCTGGGACATTTCCAAATGGTTCTTCATTTAAACCTGCCCTTCATAGATACTCATGTTCAAAGGAATTTGAAAGATGAGAGCCAGTCTTGATGGTCAGCCTATCTGACTTTATGCTGTATAATGCTGAACGTTCCTGCCTCTCATCAACCATATGTTTTAGGGAGGGATGTTTACTAATATTGCCTCAAAATCTTCTAAGCACTCACTTTAACCCAAGGATATTGAGATGCCAAAAGAGCTTGATTTTGTTCACAAAGTTGGGGTTTACAAGGTATAGGTCCCGTATTAACTAGAGTTGTAACAACTTGCTGCCTCAGTTTACTCCAACAAGCCTGAGGGGTAGGTAGTCCTGTCATTACTTCATGGACACTAATATGTGGAGTTAGCTGAGTTGGTCATGTGCTTGCCACACAAGTTTCAGAATTTGATTTTTATCCACAGAATACATGCGAAAAAGACAGGTTTGGTGGCTCATGCCTGTAATTCCAGTGCTGGGGAGGTAGGTTCCTGGGGCTTACTGACCATCCATCCTTACCTAATCAGCAAACCCCATGCCAATGAGAGCCACATGTGAAAACACAAGGAGGGTGGCTCCTGAGGAATGACACTTGAGGCTGACCTCTGGCCTCCAGCGTGTGCATGTGAACCCACATGAGCACGCTTGTGCGCGCGCGCACGCGCGCGCGCACACACACACACACACACCTTTAGTACTGTGCTCATGGAGATACTTTGCACTTGGACTATAGCTCCATATGGAGCCAGAAACGAATGATGGTAGAGGCAGAAATTTAAATGTGTCTGTTTTCTCTGAAGACTTTGTCCATTGAGGGATATCATCTGTGTCGTTATCGTTACTGTTGAACCATCGTGCTCAGAACCAAGAGTACCAAATGTGCAGGCTAGGGGAGCTCCATCTAAGAAAGCAAAAACTTAGATAATGGCTCATCAAAACCACTGAGAACCTCCTGTATGCAGAAGAATGGTAGTTACAGAAAATAAGTTTTTATTTTTCCATGAATCATCAGACTTACTAATTAAATATCAATACTTGAATATTATCACTGTACATTTGTTGTTTTTGAGACAAAGCCTCATTGTGTATGCTGACCCCTACCCAACAGCGATTCTTCAAGCTCAGCCTCTCAGGAGCCACTGCCCCTGGCTCTGGACATTTGTTCTCCATCCTGTGTTTGATCCTATTCACTGTTGTCTGTGTAAATAAGTTTTTTTGGCTATATTAGTATCTTTCTAATATTTTATAATTTGCCATTCACACACATTGAGTTAATTTTTCTTCTTTGTTCTTATTGCTGATTCTCCCTTGGGGGATATATATTTTCCAAACTATTTTTCAATCAAGAACATTTTTCTTTTCTAAGTCACTTATATGAGTGACATCTAGGAGAAAATCTGAAAGGAAAAGCATAATTCCAATGGCCTCTAACTTTTAAAGATTTACATCACTGTTACTGTTTGGCCCATGTAGTGAAATAGGATGTAGGTATCATTGTGAGTTCATAGTAAGGGGAGAAACACTGCCATTTCTCCTGAGCAGGAATTTAATCTTTCACTTTAATTTTTTATAGGCCTTTTAGCAGCCAATGGGGTCTTATAAAAAACTCCTTTCCATCATTACTGTATATTCCCCATTTGGTCTTAAGGGTGGGGTGATACCATTGAAATTCTATAACCTAATCTACATGCTAATTTGCTGCTTTGCTCCCCTGGTGAGGAAGTAGGGGGGGCTAGAAGAGATTGATTGATTGTTTATTTTGTTTGGGGGTGCAGAGAGAGGTGGAAGGGGGCCCCCCTGGAACAAGACAAATGGTGTTTTCCTGGATCCCTGTTCTTTGATTGCTTGCATAATTTTCTTAACCAGTAGCCTGAAGCATAGGAGGAGATGTTAGGAGGGAACAAGGTAACTAGCAGGTGAGTGGAATTCAGTAACCTTCCCTTTTGATAAAGAGGAAGAGGAAGAAGGGAGGAGAATTGCCTGTCAGTAAGTCTGAATTAGTCCCTGCTCTTCAGACACTAGTGCTAGCAGCCAACTGTGAGCACGTGACCTCACACCTGGACCTTGAGGTTGGTCCCCAAGTAGACCACCAAGTCTTGGAAACTGGGAGCCGGCTGTGTCTTCTTGTGTGTCTAACAGTTCCTTCGCTCCTTTCAGACCCCAGGTGGCCCAGATGGAGGAAGTAGCCTGGGTTTTATGCTGGGAGCTTAACACAGGAAGTTTCACCTTCTTTGTTCACCTCAAGCCCCTGGATGCTAGAGTTGTCTATAACCATCTTTTATAAAGGAAGCCAGAGAATATTATGGCTTTGTGTGGTGCGAGCCCTCCTGAAGCCTGGGTATTCAGAACCTGACCCTATCAGCTCCAGCCTTCCCTCTTTGACTCAGAATGCCCAGCACAGGACCCTCTCCACTTACCACCAGCCCAGTGACAGATACCTTCCAGACCATACCCCTTCCTTCCTCCCCTCTTGTCCTTGACTTTAATAACTCCGAGGCTTAAAGGAAATTGAAATAGATCTTCCAGCCAGGCAGCAGGTAAAAGAAAGATTTGTTTGTTTTGCGGTAGAGTCTTATTATGTTGCCTATCCTGCCCTTGAACTCTCCATGTAGAGAGAATGAACTCTCTACACTGGTCTCCATGCCTGTGATCCAATAGCTTCCATTTCCCAGAAGAAAGCCCATTCAGCTTCTGCAAATCAAGAATAAGTAAGGTCTGTGTTAGACCTTCGTGGATGAGCCCGTGAGCTCGCCTGAGACCCAGGGTGGTCCTGGCAAGCTTTAGTCACGACCAGCGTCGTGCCTTTATTTATGTCTTCCTCTACAGACCGACTAGATGGCATTGCTACATGTAGGACCTGCAGTTTCTGAAAACTTAGGGGCTCTGTAGAGATTAATGTAAGTAATGCTTTAGTAACACAGCTCACAGTCGGGCTGGAAACTGTTCGAGCAGTGTATTGCAGATGATCAGTAAATGGCAAACTGTGCTAGCCATGGCGTCCCCTCCATGTTTTACTTTTGGCTCTTTGTCCAATGATGCCATAACCAAGTCCATAACTCGAACCTGGGGAACAATTGTCATATGTGAACTTCATTGCTTTAAAATCTTGAGATACCTTTCAGTACCTCCCTCTTTGCCTCTGAGTACTCAGACTCTTAATGACATTACAAGCCAAACTGTAAACATTTTGAAGCAAAATCATAGCAGAAATGAACTTTAAACTGGTGAGCGCTGGGGGCAGAGAAATACTTCTGGGAGTCAGAATGAGGCACTTGTGTATCTGGACTGGTGGCAGGTTTGTATGTTACCAGAGTGATCTCCATGGTAACAGATCACCATGGCTGCAGTGACAGCTTTATGCTCAGAGCTTCAGTTTCCCATGAGAAGGGGGATTCTCACAGCAAACAGAGAGAAGAAATGAAGAGAGGTCGATGAACACACCCCAGCGTTGTAGAATGCTAGCCATGAAGTGTCATTCCATATAACCAGCAGGTCCAGTTCAGCCACTTTGTCCCTTTGAGGAAACCAAAGGTCTTCAGAGAGCATTCAGTGTTCTAACAAATTTTAGTTCAACTCATGCAAGGTTTAAACAGCCTTGTCGTAGGATGAGAATGCAACTTAGAATCAGGAAGCCCTGACACTGATGGGAGGAAGCTACCTGATAGGTCCTTATTTTTCAGATTACAAAATTTCCAACAATAGTCAGTTGATCAAAATTGATCAATTATATTGAAAGCCTTTGGTGTGATACATTAGTAAAAAGGCAACTGGCAAATTACAGAATGCCTCTCTCACATCAAAGAGGTGACAATGATGATTGTGTGAGTGGCAACTACAACATCTAAAGAATAGAAAGTGGGCTCTGCCTCTGTTGTCAATCATCTCTGAATGTAATAACCCAAATATGGAGGCTGGAAAACCAACAGAGGAGATAGTTTTCCTGGAGCCTTGGTTACAAAAGGTAATTCATTTGCAGGAAGAATCGCCAAACACTAATTTATCTTAAACCACAGAAGAACTTTTGGAACTTCAGAAGAACAATTATGTAATTTGGTAATTTAAAGAGCCTCTTGCCTGGGGAATCTTATGACTCAACAACCTAAGGTGTCAGAATGGTGACAGCATTTTGGTGGTCAGGCCTGTGCCTTGACTGGTTGAGGTGATAGTTTCTGTTGTGAACATTTAAAGGGACCAGTTTCATTGTTTTACTTTTTTGGGAATGATAATTTATTTGCTAAATTTAATCCTAGGGTTTGGGGAAGTTAAAATTACAGTGACTCAAGGAAAGTAATTAATTGCTTATTTCCTATAAAAGGTAGCTGGACTGCGAATTGTCTAAAACAAACTGTCAACTCTTTCCAGCCACCTAGCCTTTAGCTACTGTGTTGCATGGTTACAGGACAGCTAAGAAAGATAGTTCTTGAGTTTCTCGTGTGATTCTCAGGTCTATCTTTTTTTTTTGGGGGGGGTTGGTTTTTCGAGACAAGGTTTCTCTGTGTAGCCCTGGCTGTCCTGGACTCACTTTGTAGACCAGGCTGGCCTCGAACTCGCAAAGATCCGCCTGCCTCTGCCTCCCAAGTGCTGGGATTAAAGGCGTGTGCCACCACTGCCCGGCGTCTCAGGTCTATCTTTAACGACGAAAAGTCTAAATTTTTTTGCTTTGAAAATCATTCTGACACCAAGAATTATCTCTGAAAGATCCAAGTTCAGGATTTAAATATGAAAAAAAAATTGACTGTATTCATTATTTCCTTTGTCATAATTTTAAGTTTACTTTCTTGGCATAAAATGATTCTTAAGTCAGTAAAATCTGAACACACACACACACTACACTCTCTCCCTTTCTCACCCCCTTTTTAGTGAATTGTTTCTAAATCTCAGCTGTTTGAAACTTGAGAGGAAAATGGGAAGTTCTTGAGGTGAATTCTATAAGACCCTTTCCCTGCTAACCAGTTCTAACCCCAGACACCAGCCTTCCCGTTCAGATGTACATATGCATTATTTTATTGTCAGAAGCTAGTTTTAGTTGTTTATTCTGTGTGTAAGGAAAAGATTATTTTGGTAGTTCAGAGCCCATGGAAAGGAGATTCTGCCCGTTGTTTAGTCCAGCTAAGCCAGGGTTGGAAAGCACTTTTCTTAGGCTCTGGGCAGAAGGGTTTTCAGAAACTAGCAAGAGTCTCAGGAACAAAGGCTGCACGTTCTTGTGCAGCAGTGGGAAAGAGTACTGTGCTGGCTCTGGAAGGTGGGCACTGCCCAGCTGCCTGCTCTGGGATGGCTATCTGTCTTGCACTTCTGAACAAGCATCTGCCCTTCATCCCCTAGAGGACATCCCCCTCCATCCTCTGGACTGGTGAATTGTCCTCCACCCATCCTGGGTGCAGTCATACACCAGTGAAAGGTGGTAGGCAGAGGGCAGGGACTAACTGTTGCCTCACATACTGAAGACGGCCTGGAACCGAGAGAGCTGCTGTGGAGAAAGACCTTTAGGAGTAGGACCTAACCACCAAGCCATTGGAAGAGGAAGTTGATAGATCTTAGAAAAGGAGGTGGGGTGGGAAGAAATATTCCTTTGGTTAGTTGCTTTTTTGTTTTTGCTTTTTTGTTGTTGTTGTTTTGGGTTTTTTGTTTGTTTTTTTGTTTTTTGCTTTTAATGAAAGAAAGAGGATGGGTCTGGAGAGGGATGGACGGTTTGAGGTCCAGGGTGGAGTTGTCTTCACCACTCATCCAATTGCCTGGATTTCATTTTGACCAGAAAATGGCCCAGTATCCTGAGGGGCTGCGTACAGACCCTGCTTTTTAATCACTCAGGAGAGCTTCCACTTGAAACACTAGGAGTTTCCACCGACAGAATACAGAAAGTCAAGGACTGGATTGGGGAAAGAAAGTATAGACTGTTTCCTTCCAAATTGCTTGTATTACCTCCCATGGGAACCTGATGGGTGACATATATCTTACATGATCCAAAACTTTGTGGTGACTGCTGTACATATTTGTCCCTGAGAGAAATATATGTGGATGAGTGCTAGTTGTCTGTGTAGCATACCAAAGCCTGGGGAACTCACAAGATGACTGAAATATAGTACTGTTAGACTTCATTCAGTGAGTTATCTTTTCAAGCATAATTGGTCTGACAAAATACAGGGGACCCTTTATTGTATTGTATTTGTTTATTTGCGTTAATTTGTTTGTATGTATGGCATATCTGTAGGCCAGAGGACAACCCATGTGAGTTAGTCTTTCCTTCTACTATATGGGTTTTGGGAATGGAACCTAGGTCCTCGGGCTTGGCAGCAAATGCCTTTACTCACTAAGCCATCTCACTGGCCCCAGTGGGCTCTTTACACTCATGAGTTTAATCCACACCCATAGGCTTAACCAGCTACAGATTGAAACTATTTAGAAAGAAGTTTCATCTGTAGTCAGTGTGTACAGATGTTTCTTGTCATCATTCCCTAAGAAATACAGTCTAATCACTGTTAACATGTTATTTATTTTATATTATAAGTGATGCAGACATGATTTAAAATATTCAGGAAAATGTGTGTGTGTGTGTGTGTGTGTATACGTTCTATGCAATTACTCTGCCGTTTTATACAGGGGACTTGAGCATCCTCAGATTTTAATGCCACAAAACCCTATAACCAATCTATAGAAACCAAGGACTAAAACTGATATGAAAACTCAAAATGAGTGCAGAAATTAACCAAGGAGTGACCGCCATACCCTTACTCCAGTTGTGAAACGAGGAATATGTGCTAACTGCCTTTATGACCCTTGAAGAACTTGAGGAAATTTAACAAGTAGTAACTTGTTAACAGCATCAGAATGAGGGTGGTGTTACTTTAGACAACCCCCAGGAATCCTCAACTTTACAAACATGGACTCAGGGATCTGAGAAGGTAAGACTCAGTCCACCCTTCCTCTGAGTGTCTTAGATTCAGAGCTCCCTGTGTGCAAAGAGGATCTCTGGAGATTTGGACATAACTAGATGTCATTGCTGTGTGCTGTGTCTATAATTCCCTGCCTACAGATGGGTCATGACCCTGGAGGAAGCTTTGTGTCAGAGCGCACTTTATACAGTTTTCTGGTCAGGTAGTTAAACCTTTGATTTGAGCCTTCCTCTTATAATGATTGACTGGAAGAGAAAGAATTGGGATGTGAAAACTGGACAGATGATTCAGCAGTTAGAGTGCATACTGCTCTTGCAGAGAAATGAAGTTTGGTTCCCAGCACCCACTTCAAGTGCCTGACAACTACCTGAAATTCCAGATCCAGGAAATTCAAAACCTTTGGCCTCCATGGGCAGCTGGACTCATGTGCACATACCCTCCCACACTTACACATAACTTAAAATAATAAAAATTAGTTTTAAAAAGAGTTGGGATCTAGAGGGGTGTTCTTAATTGTGTGATATAAGGAAGAGACATGGATGGTGGCACCAGATCTGACACCAGAAGCCAGTAGGTAAGGGACTGGGATGCAGCCTCCTTCACACAGGTTATAGGCCTGGGAGTTGACTGTAGAAGAAAGCATGGCCATTCCCAGCAAATGCCCTCAGACTCAGAGTGTGGTAATCTCCTTGCTGAGTGCTGGAGTTAATCTGTAAATCAGATGTAGATATGACTGGCTTTACCATTCACAAAAATACCTTTACATGCTGATTACTTCTTCAGCAATATTCATTGAATACCTCATATGCCAGGTAGCTGCTGCACACTTGATTCCATGATGAGTAAGAACAGACAGTTTTCTGTAGAAATTCTTGGTTTTCAGTGAATTTAGTCCCGACCGCCCTATCAGATGCATAGACACCATCACTCCCGTGGCCGTGTGCCTTCCCTTGCTCAGGGAGTCCTTCTCTTCAGTCCACATTTTAGGACATCATCCTCTGTGTGAGCTGCTGAGGGCCAGGGGAACCATATCAACTGCACCAACTGTTGCATCCAAGTGGTGGTTTCTGAACAGTCAGTGAAGCAGCGAGCTTTCTGCCCTGAACATTGAGCTCTTACTGATGCAGGCACATCAATACTTCATCGATTGCTTTGTTGTGCCAACCTGTTTTGTTTTATGCGGTCCGTCAGGTCTGTCCAGGCTACTATCATCTGCCTTGGACTGACATTCCTAAAGACCAGTTAGGGGACCTGTTTAGTCTCCTTTCTGATTTGTCTGCTGCAGCACCAGGCCCTGAGTGCTAACCATGTTTGGAACCGTCGGAAGAGCTGTTTATCAGCAGCAGCGCTGAGTTTGCAGACTGTGTCACAGTTGATGACGTTTTCATAGGGAGCACATGGAAGTTACAAGGTGACGGAAGTTGACCTCTTATGTTAAAATGAGTGGTCCCCCCCACCTTCAGTGGCTGTATGCATTCCAGGATGAAGTCATCGCTAGTGTCACAGCAGCCCTAACACCCAATATGAATACCAGATTCCTATGTTAGGTTGAGCCTTAATTAAACTAAATAACTCATCAAAGAATAAAGAATAGTGGACATTTTTTAAAAAAGGCAGTTTGTTGCAATAATAAAATCTTGAACTTGTAGAGAGCTGCGACGTGCCGTGCCCTAAAAATGGCGCCGGTTTCCGCCTTCCACCAGCCCGATGGTGAGCGCTCTCAGTGGTAAACAAGTCCATATTTGGCTAGGACTGCTGATCTGGCTTGCTTCCGCATACGTGGGCCTCTAAGATAGCACCACATGGCTTTACTTGATTGGCTGTTCATATAGTATTTAGCCTGTGGGTTGGGTCTGCCCGGGTTTTTCGGAAGACTGTTTTCAAGGGACCTGAATAAACTGCTGGAGAAGAGCTTTTGCGAGTTGCGTCGTCCTTGCTGGTCGAGGGGGACGCGACAGAACTGGCAGAGTTTGGGTTTTTTTGTTTGTTTGTTCCTTTAATGTTGATTGCCAAGAGAGGTTGAGCTGTAGAGAGATTCCTATTTATACCTTGCTGGTCACTCCAGCCTTCCAGCAGTTCCTACAGTTGGTGGACTGGTGGACAGGAGCAGCAACCTTGACTGAGCTTAGTTTAACCCTTTGATGGTCTAGGGAATGTGACTTAGTTGGTGGAGTGCCTTCTGAGTGGTGAACAGAGCCCCGGTGCCATCTCTGGTACCACATAAATCTGACATGGTGACCCGTGGCTGTCATCCCAGCACTGTAGAGCTGGACACAAGAGGACCACAAGTTCAGGTCACTCAGCTATATAACAAGTTTTGATGAGACTGTCCAAACACAAAACCAATACATAAACCAATGAGTAGTGCCTTTGTGGGAGCAATGGTGACATGGATAAAGAATTTTAGAACATTTTACCCATTGGCATAGTTGCTGACAGACATCCCTGCATACACGGGTGACACGCAACAGAGGCCAGTAACACACAACTGGCTAAGCTAAGTGTTATTGAAAATCATGTTCTTTAAAGATACTTGTCTAATATCACTAAACACATAGGTTACACATGTCACCTCAGAACGGTACAAATTTTTTTTCCTTTTTTGATAAAACTTTTCAAAACATTCATTGTAGGATGTGTGTTTGTGCATGCATGGTCAAAGGACACCTTTATGGACGTGGGTTTTGGGGGTCAAACTCAGGTCGTCTGGATTGGTGTCAGATGCCTTTAACCCCTGAACCATCTCACTCACAAGAATCTCCTACCCCCTTTAAAAAAAATTCATGAATATGAGTGCAGGAACTGCAGGGGATAGTTACTACTGTTGTCTCTAGATGAGAGTGCTGAATATAGTATTTTTCTCACTTTGACTACTACATGGTTTTCTTTAGTGTCAGGGATTGTCTTTGTGCACAGAGGCCTGAGGGGCGGTCCATGTCTGTGTGTAACAGTATGTACTTTGATTGAGTCTGTCAAAATGCAGATCTGAGCCTGAGATTTCTGTGATTCCCTCCTCCCCCTTTCTGCATCTCGATGCTTCGAGTAAGGTCCTGTTCTTGAGATCTCCTACTCCCCCCTATCCTCTGTCCCCAGCCTTGTTTTGAGCTCTGACCTTGGGAGCCCTTTGCATTTATTGCAGCAGTCACAAGTCACATTCTTCGCCATCTTCCTTGAGGCCACAGCATTCCTCTCAATGCTGAGGTCTCCCCCTCCTTCACAGATAAGATAATTTCAGCAGAATTCTACCTCTTCCCACAGGCCTCAGCTTGGAGCCTTGACTACCACCATGCTTTATGGAAGACTTACCCTTAGTGAGCTTCCCATGCCCTTAGCTTCTCTTCTTGCCTCCATCTGCTCCTACCATTGAGCTAGCTGCATGTTCTCCAAGGGCTGGGCCAGGGCCAGATGTTCATGACAGCACCCCACTCCAAGTGCAATACAGTACTCTGTCCACCCAGCGTGGTTCTGAAGTAGTTACAAGTGGGTGAAGGGGGTTGGACTTCTGTTCTCCAGACTAGCTGTGCCAAATGCGGGTTGAGCATTCCTAATCTGAGAATCTGAAATGAGCCAAAAATCTGAAACTTTCTGAGCACTCCCATGATTTTATGAGTTCCATATTTTACCTCAGTGACAGGTCATGATGAAAATAAAGACACATAAATAATGTATAAGATCTTCAGGTTGTGTGTGAAATAAAGGAACGTTATCTTTAGACTCAAGTCTTATAAGGTATATAAGTTTGTGTGTGTATATGTGTACATATATATAAGCGTATATGTGTATATATGTACAGATACATATCTGGCCTTTCAGATAAGGGCACTCAAGCTGCAAGAGAAAATGCAAAGAATGAGGATATAACTCAGTTGATAGAATGCTTTCCTAGCATGCACTGGGTTTGATTCCTAGCACTCCATAAATCAGGCACAGTGGCACAAATTCTATAATTCTAGTACTGAGGAGGTGGAGGCAAGAGGATCAAGGTCATCCTTGGCTACATAGTAAGTTAGAGGCAAGCCTGAGATACATGAGAGAGACCCTGTTTAAAAACAAAAGGAAAAATTTTTAAAAAGAGAAAGAAAATACATTCTTCAGAGTTTTTTAACCTCTAGAATTTAGATTTAGTTTTCATCATGTATATTGGTATATGCCACAAATGTATATCCTGGGTGTGTGTGTGTGTGTGTGTGTGTGTGTGTGTGTGTGTGTGCGCGCGCGCGTGCGTGTGTGTATATATGCATACATGCATGCCTGTGCCTGCAGAAGCCAAAGGGATTGGATCCCCGGGAGCTGGAGTCAAAGGTGTTCGTGAGCTGCTTAATGTCGGTGCTGGGAATTAAACTTGGGTCCTTTGGAACAGCAGCAGTCACACTTAACCACTGATCTGTCTCTCCTGCCCCATGTTTTGGAGTCTTGATTGTGACCTGGATGCCTGTCTTATACCACTTGTGCAAGGTTGCATGAGTGACTACTTATGAATTGTGGGGCTTGGCATTAGGCACATGGCAATTGACAGTTAGAAGTGATTTCATCTCTGAGCAGCATGGAGCCCACCACACTGCCAGGCTTGGCTCATTCCTGTGCTCACTTATGGCCTTATTTGCTATGAGTCACTGCCAAAAGTTGCTCCAGAAGCAGTGTTTTCCCCAGAAATTTAGTTCTAGTTAGTCCCATCATGAGTTTCCAGTAGGTAGGGTTTATCTTAACTATCTGTGGTTTCCAGGGACCCAGCATGACACAAGGTGCTCCATGGTGTGTATAGTTGACCCAGTATCTGACTCAAACACTGGGTAAAACCTACATCTCTGTTCTGTTACCTTTTCCTTGGTGAGGCCTGATCATCCAAAGTCTGCCTGTGGTTCTTTGATTTGATGAAGATACCTGATGAAGATAGATATGACTCTTCTTTTGTCCCAGAGAACTCACTTTGGCTAGGCATGTGATTCAGTACTTGGAAGCTAGAACCCAGAGGATTGAGAGTTCAAGATAATCTCTAGCTACATCATGAGTTTGAGGCCAGCCTAAACCATATAAGAGATCTTGTCTCAGAACAAAACAAAGCCCAAGAGGTCACTTTCATTTGAAAACATTTTGAACTGACCCAGTTGTGCACAGTTGTTGTATTGCATATTATAAAAAACATGTTCTTTCTTCAAGGGTAAAGCCCACTAGGTGAGTGATTCCAATATAAAATATCTCAGGGTTTCAAACATCACTTTCTTATATAATTGATTGTCCAGCCAACCAGCCCTCCCTTGTCTCTCCCCTGGTTGTAGCTTAACATCATCAAACTGTTGGGCTTGACCTGGTGGTTAACAGCCAAACCAGACTTGCATCGTGAGATAAGAAAGTGGCTCTTGTCCTTCCCACATCCACCCCCTGGATCCTTCAGTGCTTCATTAAATACTCTGCTCTCTCCTTCTGTAGGGCACACACCTACCAAACATGAACACCATGCGTCACTTCCCTCTTGTGTAAATGCAAGAACATGCTCAGTAGATACTTATACGTGGCTTCCCCTGAATAAGACCTCCTTTAACACAAAGCCTTCATTGGTTAGAAGTGACCGGCTGTTTTACAGTTTGAGCTTTTGATGATTCTTAGTGGACCCTGTAGCAAATACATTTGACAGAACAGTGAGCACAGGGGTTGCTCCCCCAGAACACTGAGTGCTGAATTTGCCAAGTTTCTGTCCTAAAAAGTCAAAATTCCTTTGACTTCTCTCGCAATGCACTTCTGTGTGTCTGTGACTGTAGTTGAATGCTAGACCGGGTGGTCGTTGAATGGATTGCTCAAAAAAGAATTTGGATGCTAAAAATAGTCTCCATAAGAAGGGCACTTAACTTTTTGTACCTGGGGAATCAGGACAAAAACATTTCCAGGATGGAAATGACGTAGTGCAAGTGATGTAACTAGTTGGCTGCCTGCTATTTTCCCTTTTTTCTACCAGAAGGAAAACATAACATCATGTAGAAAAATCCCCCCAAGTTGTTAAATAATCACTGAATGATGTAACCTTTGGTACTTAATAGGATACATTGGCCAACATGGACCTCTAGGACATTCATTTCTAAGGGTTTTTAATTTAAAAACTGATTGACGTAGACATTTCCCACTCTGATGATTCAGGGCATTGTGTGAACTGTTTTTCACAGAGGTGAAAGGTGTGAAGAGAATCATTGAGGTGTGACCAGTTAGTCCCTTCCTCACCTGCCTAGTGTGCTGTGTAGCTCAGTGAATAGATACAGTCTATATGTCCTATGCAATATCAATAAATAACGTGACTTTTATAAAGGTTTGTCCATAATATTTTTTTCCTGCCTACAGCACTGCCAGTGTTCTACCTTTGGCCTTTTCTGATTTTACATTGATGCTTACTGTGCCCCCCCACCCTGCAAAAACAAAAACAAAAAAAAAGCCCATTAAAAAATGGGTTAGGCTGGGATTGTGCTAAGTGAAAGAATGCTTGCTAGTGTGCTCAAGGATTTGGGTTTGATTCCTTAACACCTCCAAAGGAATTCGATTAATTAGGAATAATTCATTTTCTCATTCTGGCACAGATGTTTTATTTGCTGAGTTAATGATTCAGTCTATAAATTGTAATTTATTACAAAGTTTATTCATGGATATATAATTGTTACCTCCTAGTTTAACAGATGCACTATTTTTTTTAAATATATTTACTTGGGAGAGAGAGAGAGTGTGTGTGTGTGTGTGTGCGCGTGCGTGCGCGCGCGCATATGAAACTTTTAAGAGTTGATTCTCACTTTTTTTTTTTTGAAGTAGTCTCCCTTGTTTCTGTCACTAAGCAGTGTATTGCAGTACAGCTGGCCCATCTCACTGTACGAGTGATGGAATTACAGATGTCTACCACTGTATGTGGCCTTTTACATAAGTTCCAGAAACAAACTCAGGTTGTTAGGTCTATGACAAGGTAAGCACTTGTACCTGCCGAGCCATCTCCCTGGGTCTGCCTTTTTTTTTTTTTTTTTTTAAGCTGACGTCATCTTTGCTGTTCAGATTGCTAGCTTCTTAGACAAAGGGTGAACATCTTGGGTGTGTGTTTGAGTTGCTCAGCATGTGCGAGGCTCTGTGGGTTACATGTAAGAGTTGCTAGCAGATCATGATCATCTCAGTGAGTTTCCCAATTGCATTTATCTCCTAGTCTGCCTGTGCCATAGAACAGTGGAAAAACCCACATCAAGGAAAGGATGAGTCTGGTTTATTAACATGTAGTATCCAACTCTTAGGAAGTGTTTAGGTACATTTTGTTTAAAAAATAAAAACTAAAGGAAAAACCAAGCAACTTTAGTCATTTCTGCTATTTATCTAAGAGTAGATAACTCAAAGATAATATATTTTAATTTGTTGCCCAAGCTGGCATCCCAGATGGAACTTACATCACTGTACCTTCCCCTCTTGTGGTGGTTCGAATGAAAGTACCCATCATGGGCTCATGTGTGTGAACCTTTGGTCCCCAATTGGGGGTGCTATTTAGAGAGGTTGTGGAACCTTGAAGAAGTGGAGGGGTGCTGGGAGAAACAGGGTGTTAGAAGCAGGGTGTGAGACCATAGCCTCATTCAACTTTTAGGTCTCCCTCCCTCCATCACTTTCTTTCTCCCTTCCTCCCTCCCTCCTTCCCTCTTTCCTCTCCTTCCTATGTGCATGGAACCAAATAGGACATGATGTTTCTACATATATTCTAGAGACAGTTGGGACCTTTGAAATCAGATGGAGATGTGGATGTCAGTTCTGCTCTGTAACCTGTCTCAGTATTTTTTCTTTGAACAGATGTAAAGTACTTGTTAAATACATAGATTCAGAATATAGAGAATCATTTTATTAATGTAACATAAGTTTATGCTAACACTTTAGTACAATTCAATATCTGTATTATATTCCTGATCATCTTTGCTTGGACTATAACCAAAAATCTTTTTTTTTCTTCATTCTTTGATTGCTACTCCCCCTCCCCCATTGTTAACATTCAACCTGTTCCGTTCTGTACAAGTTGACTGAGGTGATTCTAACCTTATGGCTGCCATCCTTTCGTTTCACTTGGTGCTTTTGTTTGGAGGCAGGTCTTACTGTGCACACCAGGACTTCCCAAGTGCTGGGCACTTGGGAAGATGTGCACACCACCTTCTTAAACCCCTTCTTTCTTGCTTCTTATGATACAGGTCAGATGAGTATTCCTTTTGTACTTCTATGCTAATTTTTGTAGAAGGAAAGAGTAACACAGGATTAGTGCAGGAGCCTGGTGGCATGCCAGCAGAAACTGCCTTCCAGGTAGGCATAGACTGGCCTTCATAGCTCAGACACATATCCTGTTTGGATGTTTCATGTGCAGATCTCACATGCTGTGTATGCTATAAACGACACATTTTCATCATTGTACAGTGATTCAGTGTTTCAGTTTAACCTCTAAGAAACTGTCAAGACAAATTGTCAAATTATTTGTTGAAGTATAGATGTACTACTTGGCTCTCCTCAGAATCTGTACCAAGTGCTCTCTTCTGCTTCATCAGTCTGTACAAAGTGAACCTGAGGCCTTCTAGTTAGTTTTACATAAGAGTTGTTATTGGGTCAGTGTAAACAGATGGTTAACCAATTTTTCTACTTCCAGTGCTTTCAAGAGAGAAAAAAAATTACCATTTTTGTCTAAGAAAAGTTTTCAGCCTAACCATTCAGCTAGATCATTTCTTCTGTCTAGCCGGCAGGGTATGTCTTATTTGTTTGCTCATGATAAGCACTGTCTTTGTATCTGTGTTTTTCTCCCACTTGTGATAAAGGGTTTTACATTTTGTTTCTTATTTTAAAAAGGACTCTGTGGTAGAATGTTCACCGATGTCATAGAAAGACAGAAAGTTGGGGGACCACTGGGAAATGTGGCACCAATCTATTATGCAGGTGGCAAGGTAACAGGTTCAAAGTTAGACAGCTTTTCTTTGAGACCAGGTCTCATGTAGTACAAGATAGCCTTAAACTCACTATGTAGCCAAGGATAGCCTTGAATCCCTGATCCTTCTGATTTCCTCTCCCAACTTATGAGATAGGACTTATTGGTTCTCTCTTTTGAAAATTCTCAGGAAATAATTTACAGCCACAGTATCCAAAGAATATACAGAGTTGGTTTGGATGTGTTCAAATAAGATAACCTCAAGAATATTGATGCAAGAAGGGCAGCTCAGTTATCACATTTGTAAGAAAAACAGAAGAGATGCACATGTGTGTAGTGACTAGGCTCTGCTGCCAGCTGAGGAAGCAGTAGGAGCTGTACACTTAAGAGTTTAAATCTCCTTAGGAAAGTTACAAGACGCAATAGAAGGAATTTAAGTAGCACTGAGAAGCACATTTAGAGGGGTACACTGAGTAAAAAGCTCTCTTCAGTAATGTAGCTGAGGAAGAAAATATAGTTGCCAACTAAGACCATCCCTGCTGGATGAATAAAATGGAAATATTCAGGGGATATTAATTAGTGGATGTGTGATTGAGACTCTGTCGCAGTGACAAATTATTATGAATAATGATTTAAAGGAGGAAAAATTTATTTTACCTCATAGTTTCACATAGTTTCAATCTGTAGTTCTTAGTTCTGCTGCTCTGGGTATAAGGTGATAAGCATCGTGTCAGAGAGCATGTTGCAAAACAGAGTAGTTCACCTCACAGAAACAGAGAGAGACAAGGAGGGGCCAGGGCAAGATATACCCTTCAAAGCTGTACTTAGCCAAGACCACTTCCTCAGAGCCCATTGCTGAAGTCGCTACTCTCATCCAAGCACCTTTCAATGGATGGATCCAAGCCACTGGCAAATGAGCCTTTGTGGAATCCTTCTTACACAAACACTACCAAAAGGGCAAGACTGGTGCTCAGACGAGAGGGCATGAAATATAGAACAGAAAAGACATTTCCGTGTGGAGTGATGCTCTAAGGTGTTACCTTGAGACAGAAAGGCCTGTTGAGGAGATGCAGGAAGGTCCTTGAAAAGACCAAGGAAGCACAATTTGAAGATGCAATGAAGCAGCCATCCTGTCCAATCTAACAGCGAGACAACAGCCTAAGGAATCTTTAGCTTTCGTGTGTAAGGAAGTCACAAGTAGCCCAGGTGAAGATTTCTTTTCATTAGTCCACACTTCCCTCCACTTCTTTCCCCAGAATGTCATATAGACCAGGCCAGCCCTGATGTAGTTGAGGATAACCTTGATTTTCTGATCCACCTACCTCCACCACCTAAATGTTTGGATCGCAGGTGTTCATCTCTATGCCTGTCTGTATGGTGCTGGGGATTGAACGGAGGGCTTTATGCATGCTAGATAAGCCCTCTACTGATTGAACTATATCCCCAGCCCACAGGTAACAGTTTCTGTATCGGGAAAAGGTGCTGGTCACATGAATGCTGTAGGTTGACACTCGGGAGATAGTGATCTTGGAAGGTTCTCTGGTGGACTGTGGACATAAGCTAGGAGCTAGAGGGCAACTGTGAGCGGAGCAAGAGTTTGTCTGCTTGTTGGTTGGTTGGTTTGTTTGTTTGTTTTTTTTTTTTTTACTTATTTGTTTAGGATATGTCAGCACCCAATTTCTGATAAGGTCAGAGAACTGAAAATTCAGGAAGGATAAGGGGTGGTATGTGGGAAATGGGTTCCTTATAGAAGTGGAGAACACATGAGAAGTAAAGTCAGTGGAATGATTTTCCATTTTGGTAGCAGTAAAATTATTATTTTTTGCAGTTTTTTTATAGCAACAATTATAATACAAAACAAAAAAATAATTAGACCACAATTATGAGAATTATAAGGCTTAGCATATATTCCCAATGTCCAGTCCATACGTATTTGGCAACTGACTTTAACATTCTACCATCTAACCATCTCATGAGTTTAAAGTTCTATATCCAACTCAGCTTTCATCCTAACTTGCATCACAATTTTAAAAACATCTTCTTAGATCCAGAACACTCTCTTAATTCCTAAACAACTCAAAATTTAACTATGAGACTCTAGCTATCTAGTCTTCAACCACCTCAGAGACCTGAGAAGGATAAATATATCTGATTATACAGGAAGTGCAGGGTGAGCAGCTCCCAAAACTAAGAAATGACAGACAACTGGCTGCCTGGACAGTCCCCAATTTCTCTCCATACATTAGAGCATCAATCTTCAGCCGTTTGACCCCATTTCTCTGAGTAAAATTATTTTTACTGTATATGATTAGGGGGATAGATTTTGTTTATGTGAGGTAGGCTTAATCATTTTGAATTCCTACTCTATTGCCTTTACCACTCCCTCTCCCCTCACCCTGCATCCAATCCTTCCCAAGCCCAAGACAGAGAACATGGCAATGAAGGGAAAGTGCTGGGTATAACAGAAACATTGCTTGGTATGTGGGGGCCTTGCCTCCCTAGGAGTTTCTGTTGTTATATGTTCATCTATCTGTCCTGTTCACACCAGGACATCTTGCTTCATAAAGATAGACTGTACAAAGCAGGGAAAAAGCCACTGAGGCTGAGCTAAGGAATTGCAGGCATAGAGAACAATTAAAACCTCAGAGGGAGGAGAACATAGTTGCCAAGTTAAAGGAGCAGATAGGAAGAGAGTGTGTCTCAAGCCACTAATGGGAGGAGAGTTGAGTTTGAAAGGCAAGGGAAGTAGGGGATGCATATGCCACTGTAAATTAGGATTTGGCATTTAATTTCTCAATTAGAATTTTAAGCAGAGGGATGATGTGATCTGATTATGATTTGAGAGAATTCCTGTAAAATAGGGAGAATGAGAAGGAAAGAGGGAAAATAAAAGGATAAAGGACTTTTGAGAGTAAGTCCCTCCACCTCCCCCCTAAAATAGTAAATTCATTAAAACATTATGAGCCTGTTGGCTCTAACAATTCCCATGCTGCCGTGCTTCCACCCTGACCTTTGCACTTCTCTCCATATAAGGGATATTTGTTTCCAGTATCCTCCTGGCCCACTCTTTCTCTTCCCTTAGAAATGTGCACAAATGTGTGATCTTCATACTAGTGTCCACCCTATTGCTATCAGCATCCCTTCCAGGATCCTTTAGCCGTATAAAGATATCTGACAGAAGCAACTTAAGAGAGAAAAGATCTGTTTGGGTTCATGGTTTCAGAAAGTCTCGGTTCATCATGGTGAGGAGAGTCTGTGGCAGTGGGAACTTGCGGCAGGCGACTGTTCTCATGGAGCTAATCAGAAGGCAGAGACAGTATGCTGCAATGGAAGGTGCAACCTTCAAAGGTCAGCACCCAGTGACCTATTTCTGCTAGCCAGGCCCACCTCTTAAAGATGTGTAACCTCCCAGAACAGCGCCACCCACCACAAATCAAGTGCTCAGATACATGAGCTGTGAGGTGAATAGGGGGCTTTACTATAACTGTAACACCCTCTATAGCCTGTAATCACCATTTGACGTAGTTTTTGCTTTACTTGCTCATTTATTTGTTTATCTATTAATCACCTGTACCTCTGGTGCCTAGAAGAATGCTGTCCCCCAGGGAGTTGCTTACTAAGTATTTGCCTAATCAATTGTGGAGTGAAGTTCATCTGTCTCCAGTCACCTGTTTTACCACCATTGTCACAAATAACAGTCATGACAGGACTTAATGTTTTTTTTCTTCACCATATGTCCCGTTTTGGAAAGACTCGATACATCAAGCTTTACATATCTTCTGTGTGGAGTAGAAGTGTGTCACTAAGCCACTGAGCCGACTCCTTGGCTCCCAGTGTGTCGAGCAGCCTTGCGTTCTGTCTGCATTAGGCTCTGTGTCTTTTTTTAGTCGAGTTCGCTTACTCTTCACAGTTCTCCAACTTAAACTCTTGAGTAACTCTGGACGTTGGAGTTTTCTGAGAACTTGAGAACTGGATGAATGAGGCTGCCAATAGTGTGCCTTCTGTGCCTGGAATCTAATTTTGGCACTTGCTTTAGCAAGCACCGTTGCATAATTATAGCCATTGGCCACAAAAGGTGACCATATAGCCTGCAAGGGGGGAATTGGAAACTGTCCTACTTAGCATTAACTGTCACCTTGAAGCAGCCTAGAATCACTTGAAAAGGCTCAGTTAAGTGATTTTCTTTATCTGTTTGGTCTGCGAGCATGTCTGTAAGAAATTTTCTTCATCTTTAATTGATATAGGAGGGCCCAGCCCACCTGTGGGTGGGCAGTACCATTCCTTGGGCAAGTGGTTCTGGTCTGTATAATAAGGAAGCTAGCTGAGTATGAACCTAGGTGAGCCATAGAGCGAGGCAAAAAGCAGTGTTCCTACTTGGTTTCTGTTCCAAGCTCCTGCTCCAGTGCCTGCCCTGACTTCCCTCAGTGATGGACTGAGACCTGGAAGTGTAAGTCACATAAACCTTTTCCTCTCTTAAGTTGATTTTGGTCATGTTTTAACATACCACCAGAAAGCAAACTAAAACTGAGACACAACAGGAAAGCTGTTCTAGATATGTGAGGACAGGCTGTTTCTGGTGTTTGTTTGTTTGTTGTTTTTAATGGGACCTGCAGTTTTCTTAGTCTTTGGGTTGTTCTAAACTTTATGCTTTGGTCTGCACCAATTGTGACTTTCTTTGGTGAAGATAATATAAGGCTATATTTCTGATCTTTTTTTTGACAAGCCCCTGTTTTTATACAATTTCCATATCTGTTTTTTTTTTTTTTGTTTTGTTTGTTTTTTTCGTTTTTTCGAGACAGGGTTTCTCTGTGTAACCCTGGCTGTCCTGGACTCACTTTGTAGACCAGGCTGGTCTCGAACTCACAAAGATCCACCTGCCTCTGCCTCCCGAGTGCTGGGATTAAAGGCGTGCGCCACCACCGCCCGGCTCAATTTCCATATCTGAATCCCATGTTTTTTAGTGTTTTCTTTACTGTAAAATTTATATTAATTAAATAGAACTTAATTTTTTTCCACTTTTGCCTAATTAATACTTACAAAGTACTAAATTTATCAGAGCTTCTGTTAAGTATGAAGTAGTTGAAATGTAGCCTCCATGGCCGTCACAATTCTAAAATAAAAGCCAGGATATTTACAGATTTCACCTCATTGGGGGAGAAATCCTTTCATGAATTGAACTCAAGGTTCATGCATGCTGGACAAGCACCCTATCAGTGGGATGATGTCCCTAGCCATTCCCTGATATGCGTAAGAATAATAGTAGATGATCTTTTACAGACCCTCTGTGCTTGTCTAGAGGGGCCTCATGTTTTGTTTATATTTTCATTCTTGTTATTTTATTCTTTTGAGATAGTCTAGTTCTGTAGCCCTGGCTTTGAACTTCAGGCAACCTTCCTACCTCAACTTCCCCAATGCTGGGTGGGATTCCAGGTGTGTACCCCCACACCTGTCTTGCTAGTGATCATAAATGTGTGTGTGCATCCAGAATCAAGACAACGCTTTCACTCCTGCACGAAGCCAGCCAGAAGAGGGAGTGGAGCTCCCTGGGCCCATGATTGCTCATGACTCTTCTGGAAAATAAATGCAGGGATTCCTTGCCTGTGTCCAGGCTTCCTGCAGCAGCCTCTCTCTGCAATTCTCTGGGTTGAGGAGAGCTGTTAGGAGAAGGATGATCTCAGGAGTGTGGCTCGTGTTGAGAGAACAGATGCCAGCTCTTCTGGAACTCTCCTTGTAGAGATGACCCATTTTCTTCTTAGAAATCTCGAGTGTCTCCTTCTCTGATATGCACCTGCTTTGACTGGCACTGATGCTACAGTAGCCAAATGATAGAGCTGAATGAAGACAAAAGGTGTTGCTTGGTGCCATTGTATTCCCAGGGGCCCTAGGACTGGAGACTGTAACAGGAAGGGGGTTGTAGCCAGAAGCCAGTCTTTCAACTCCAGATGTCCCAAGGTAACTCTGAATTTGAGGACACTATTGTAAGGTTGAGCCAGCTGAAGAAGCATGAGGTTTCTCTGTTCATGGCTGGAGTGACAGAAATGAGAATAAAGAAGGTGCTGGTTGATGCTTGAGAATGAATATTGTCTTTCAAAGACAGGTGAAACTGTGCCCTTCAGCATGGGGACACCTATGATAGCATTCACCATGGGACTAATAATCTTCATTGAACTCCACTGTGAAGATAAATTATCCACAAATCCCCAAAACCTTGACATTAAAACTGGTAGTAGTGTCTAGTGGCCCTCCCCTTTAATTCCAGCACTTGGGAGGCAGAGGTAGGAGGATCTCTGTGAGTTCAAGGTCAGCCTGTTCTACATAGTGGGCTCCAGGACAGCCATAGCTACATAATGAGTGAGACCATGTCTCAAAAAAACTTAAAAACTAACTAAATAAATAAAGTTATGAATAATTTGATATCAATTTTGTTTAAATGATACAAATTTCAATATATGCTTTACTAAAAGTTCTATCAACTTAATTTTTCTCCTTTATGTTCTGGAGATAAAAATCATTTATAATTGCATTATGTGGATCACATTACATTTCTGTTGGAAGCACTGGTCTAAAGTAAGATTTCTGGGGACATGAGAGATGGCTTTGTGGATAAGAACATGGACTACTCTAATCAAATCTAATCCAGATTTGATTCCCAGCACCCACATCAGGCTGCTCACAACTGCATGTAACTCCAGGTCCAGGAGATCAGATAACCTCTTCTGGCCTCCAGGGGCACTTACACTCACATGTGCACACACACCCAAACACACGTGCATACACTCATTTAAAAAATAAAATCATATCTTCAGAAAAATTACAGGTTTTCAAGGTGCCTCAATGGGTTACAAAGCTTCCTGCACCAACCTGGAGACCCGAGTTTGCTCTCCAGAACCCATATAAAAATGGAAGAGACCCTACTTCACATAGCTATCCTCAGAGTTCTGCGTGTGTGATGTAGTGTGTGCTTCCCCACATCAAAAACACAATAATAAGAAAAAAAATGAATGTTGTGAAGTAGGCTATCTGTAGGGAAAAAAAGCTCTAAATTATTTACTAGTATTTAAGTTATGGTTAATTGTTTCGGCAGTTGTTAATCCTTAAATCACCATTATAAATGAGCATACAGAAACACATGATGGATTTTAACAAGCCTTGGCCTGAATTGTGCCACCTTGGCCCATCTAAGCTAGCTCTTAATTCTATTACCCAAATATGACTCCATATATACATACATCCCTTTGGACTGCGATTCTCTACACTATGTAGATGTTCCTGGCCACATGGTATAGGGTTCTTTTCTCTAACCCATGGTGTGTGCCCTCCTTCTTCCTGCTCCTGGCTGGAGTGAATTAATCCTCTGTGTAAAACGCAGAGTTCCTGTTCTAATCTCAGGAAGTCCCACCTTTCCCTGTCTTTGCCCAATCTCAGGCCTCAGCATTTTATTTAACCAATCATGGACAATGTAAATAACAGACAGCAAGCAGGACCAAATTAATTGACATTTAGAATGCTTAACACTACCCCATCAGCTATCCAGGTGTTAAGAGGCTGGGGCTCACTCTTCCTTTTATTAAAGTTCAAGGTAAGATTTGGAGAGTTTAGACAACTTGCTCAAACCACACAGGGATCCAGAAGGCAGCCCTGGTGCATTTTCTTGAAAATTTGTTTTACCACAATTGAAGCCCATGAAACAGTTGCTTTGGTACAAGCGAGAAGACCAAAGCTTATGTTCCAGTCTGTGCCCATGCACTGGTAACTCTAACCTGTGTCATGCTGAGAGTGTAGTGCAGTAGTAGAGTGTGTTCAGCATGCACAAGGCCTTGGATTTAGTTCTCAGCATCAGGGGAAAAAAATACGTTTTTTTTTTTTTTCCAATCCAGCCAAAAATATAATGAAGTGAAAAGAAAGAAGACCTGGTGAGATCTCCCATTTGTGTTCTTGAATGGATTTCTTTTCACCCTCTTCCTCCAGGGGTGGAGCCTTAATTGCTGGAGAAAAAACGTACGAGAAAACATCACATCCCTGCTTTCTACACAGCAAACCTCTCTCTCTTCAACAAACACTCTTAAGAGATTAAGGCTGGCTGCAAGTAAATTGCCACTGAGTCCTCACCCAGTTCATTTGGCATCATTTCCAGGGGGGTGAGGGCCTGTCAGTCTGCTTAGCATGGGGTTGTACTAACACTACAAGGTCTACTCTAAAAAGTTCCCAAATGGATTGTCTTAAGAGATCTTGCCCTCAATAAAACCTGAGTGTGGGTAGTAATCATAATATTTGGCCCACAAATGGAGTCTTCTATTTTGCCTCCACAGTGTGTCACCAAAGCTTAGTGATCCTGCCCTTTAAAAACAATTACCTATAAATAGTGATGTAGGAAGCATAGTGTTGTCATTGTGCACATAAGTGAAAGGACAGGAAATGTAACATCATGCATGTGTCCTTGTTATTTCATGGTCCCCTTTCCTCTGAGCCATCATTTTTCCTGTGACAGCTTTCTGTGATTTTATGAGGATTATTACTATGTATGGCATGTCAAGAATGTAATAGTTCTGCAACATTCATCCTCCCTGCCTTACCCTTCTGATTCCTTTCTGGTCTTTTCTCTGCTACCAGTGAACTCTTTCAAGTCTTTTCACTGATTCTTCTTCAGATTTACTTATTTTTATTTTATGTGTATGGCTATTTTGCCCACATGTGTGTCTGTGTACCTCATGTGTGCAGTGTCCTCAGGAGGCCAAAAGTGCTTCTCATTGCAGCCAGTGTTGTAAATCTTAAAGCCAAATCTTCTGGAACTGTCCACCTGCCTGTGGCATCATGGGTAATAGCTGTCCTCCTTGGACCCTCCAACGCTTTGCCTGTCCCTGCATTTGCGTTCCTTTTCTCACTGCCTCACTTCCCTCTTTCCTAGTTTATTCTCTTGATTCAGTGGAGGAAAACTACCAGTAACTTCCTGAGAGGTGGGAGGAAGAGGGTACATTTTTCAAAATCTTGTGTATCTGAAAAATACCTTTATGGTCTACCCATGCCTGATTGGTAATTTGACTTAGTAGAGTGTTCAGGCAGGACCTGGTTTCCTTCAGGACTTTGAAGGCATTACTCCATTGTGTGACCACATTTATAACCTTAAGTCTTCATGTAAGTCAATTTCTTGGTTGCTATTTTGTCCTATGTGAACATTGAGTCCCCGAGTTCTACAGTATCAGAGTACTGTTCCCTAATCTGGATTGAAAGAGAAATTATTTCACTTTTCTCCTTCATCTTGGAGATTCAGTTCCTTCCATTGTAGGACATTTCTTGCTATTTCATGTATGTGGTTTTTTTTCCCTCCTCTAGGAATGGTTATTATTAGAAGGTTATTTGCTGCTATTATTTTCTTATCTTTGCTCTTTATTTTTTAATCTGTGGGGGTTTGGGAGGATTGTTTGTTTTGTTTTGTTGTTGCTTTGGTTGGTTGGTTACTTTTCAAGACAGAGTTTCTTTGTGTAGCTTTGGCTTGCTGAAAACTTACTCTGTAGGCCTAGAACTCACAGAAATTCACCTGCCTCTGCCTCCCAAGTGCTGGGATTAAAGGCATGTGTCACTACCGCGACCAAGCTAACCTGTGTTTTTTAAGTTCCTGTTTGGGAGACTTCCCACAACTTTCCTTCTAACACTTCTACAGAGTTTTTTTTTTTGGTGGATTTTGTTTATCTTTGTCTTTTTTTTTCTATTTTCATGGAAAACACACATGCATGCATGACCACATATTTATTCATGGGCACACACGTGTGTAGGTGCCTGAGTATGTGTGTGCATGTGAGTGGAACACAGAGTTGGACATCAGTATCTTCCTTTGACTGCTCTCCGCTTTCAGGTACTGAGGCAGCAGGCCTCTATCTGAACCCAGAGAGTCTAGCTACCCACCTTGTCTCAGAACCCCTTTGTTATAACTTGGTTTTTGTTGTTGTTCTAAAACACCATGACTAAAAGCATCTTGGAGAAAAAAAGGACTTATTTGCCTAATGGTTTCACATCACAGTCCATCTCTAGGGAAATCAAGTCAAGAGCTCAAGGTAGAAACCTGGAGGCAGAAATTAAAGCACAAACCTTGGAGGAATGCAACTTACAGGCTTGCTTCACATGGCTCCCTACATTTGCCTTATCATATAACCCAGGACCACTTGTCCACAGTGCACTTTGCCCTCCCAATAAATCATTAATCAAGAAAATGTCCTACAGATTTGTCTGCAGGCCAACCTGATGGAGGCGTTTTCTCAATTAAAGTTCTTTCTTCCCAGTTTCAGTCAAGCTGGCAACAAACTAACCAGCACACCCTGTCTCTGCCCCAGAGTTCCCAGATTATAGGCAGTCGCCATGACTATTTGTTTTTTTGTGTGGGTGCTGGGAATCTGAACTCTGGCCCCTACTTTAGCACAGCAGGCACTTTATGGGCTGAAGCATCTCCCCATCCTTTGTTGATATTTTTAATGTGACATTTTTAATCATTCTCTGAGAATTTATATATAGTATCTTGCTCATGTTCACTCCCAGATCCATTAATTCAGTCATAAATAATTGTTCACCTCTATAACAATTGCTGACAGTGTTGCACCCATGAGCCTATCTTGCCCACAGGTTCATAGCTGAACATGACTGTTAATGACCCTTCCCATTCCACAGCAGCCTACATAACACCTTCCAGTGCTGTGAAAACTAACCAGCAGGTACCTTCCTGCTTAGTACCAACTTGAATTCTGCATGTCTTTGACCAAATTGTGATGTTTTCAGCAATTGGGTTTCACCATTAACATATGATGGGCAACCAAAAACAGGGCCAATAGCCTATGTTGTTTTGGGAGTCTCCAGGATACCCCTGGCCAACAACTTGAGGTGAAGTCTCCCACAGGTGGCACTGGGCCTTCTCCGTGGCAACCTATGGCTTCTGAGAAGAGTATTATCCCCCATGTAGGATGACCCCAGTTAAACTCTTTTAGTGTAGAACTGCAGCGAATAGTGTAAAACAATATATTCCTATGTGGCATTTGTAAACATCCACAGTGTTAGTTATTCTTCACTCCACTCTCTCCTACCTCATCTTCCTATCCCTTTTCCCACACAAACCTCTCTTGTTATTTTTGAGACAGGGTTTCACTGTGTAACCCAGGCTGGCCTTGAACCTCCCTCAGCTTCCCAAGTGCTGGAATTCCAGACACATACACTTCTCTTTTGGTTTTTGTTTCACTCTGCTCTTTTTAACTCAAATACCCAGTGATCTGTGCACCTCCACCCCCATTTCAAGTTAACAGAGCCAAAGGCAATAATTGGAAATCCTGTGTCATCTTTGGGCTTCCCCCCGGAGAAGATGACCCATATATACATATTATTGGGACACCATTAGGTAAATATCAGCAGATCTTTTGACTTGGCTATGCAGATTCCCCAGAGGTGGTTGTGTAAGTCTGTCAACTTCCTGGGGGAGAGAACAGAGATGGGAAGTCACCATACATGTGTTCTTTTGGTCCCTGTGTGTAAATGTCCAGTTAATCCTACCTAGTCATTCTGGTATAAGCTTCATCTAGTTCTGCTAGAATCAGAGCATGAGCTGCAACTTGCCGTGATAGGAAAGAAACAGAGACTCCGGGTGTTCCAGATATGACGTGCTACCCAAACCCCATCCTTTTAAGATCTTGGCATGTGAACCTGCAGCTACCTCCCCACTCATTCCTGGGCTGTTCGCATTCCGCTTTCTTGCACCTGTTGAGTAGATCTCCATTAATTGATGCATCTGCTTCCACGTTTCTGATTAGTTTTTCTTTCTTCTTCTCTACTAGCCTGTTTTTTTTTTCTTGTGTTGTCTTTGTCCTTGTGGGTTTATGCTTATTTAAAAGTCTCTTTTCTGTTATTTTACAGGAGTTGGGAAAGAGAACAGAGCTAAAATTAACTTGGTCCTCTGATGAATTCTGACAGTCTCTATGCCATAGGGAGAGTGTCCAAAATACACGTGTTCTTATGTATATCAAACTAGAACTTCTCAGGCAGGGACTCTCCTTCTATCAAAATTACCTTGACTCCCATTGATGACTGCTTCCCTTAGATGCCTTTAACTCCTGTGACTTGTTACATAGAATTCTTGCAAGGTGTGGCTTAGCGGGCAGGTCCTTGTCACTTTGGTGGTGTTTATGGTTAAAAGAAATCAATGGGGGCTGGAGAGATGGCTCAGTGGTTAAGAGCACTGGCTGCTCTTCCAGAGGTCATGAGTTCAATTCCCAGCAACCACATGGTGGCTCACAACCATCCATAATGAAATCTGGTGCCCTCTTCTGGCCTGCAGATATACCTGCAGACAGAACACTGTATGCATAATAAATAAATCTTAAAAAAAAAATCAATGGAAAAATCAAAATTAAACCCACCTTGCACCAAATGCCTGTATTTAGATGAAACATTCTTATGTGACTTATTAATAAAGTCATTAGCGTATCTAAAGCATTCAAAGCTCCAATGATACATAGTACTCAATATTATTGCTACTGTTATATACTGTGTTTTGTTGATGATGATGATGTTTTAATGCCTTAAGGTAGGCTCTCACATAGCCCAGGCTAGCCTCAAACTCTCTTAGGAAGCTGAGGATGACCTTGAACTCCTGACACTCCCCACGCCCAGCCTCCAACTCCCAAATACTGTGATTATAGAAGTGTGCCAGCATACCCACTATGACATGACAAACCCACCTGGTGATCTCTAAAACAAATCTTGTATCCCATGTCAGCCATATTTAATCACAAGTCTCTTGGGTGGGTTCCAATATCAAGGCAAAGTACAGCTTCAGTTTTGTTTTGTTTTTGCTTACCTGTTTTTTATAAAATAGGTAAGCAAGGCCTTTGGGCAACCACTGCAGTGGGGCATCATTGATAGAATTTAATGTGGTGAAGTGGCATAGTTTATAAAACAAAGGAGAAAGCCCTGTGAGCAGAGCCTAAAAGCAGAGTATCTGTACACAGCAAGTATATAAAACACCAACACTATGTACATCTATATGGGTATGTATATATACTTATATATACATATATACATATTTGTGTATATTCATGATATATATATGTATGTTGTATGTATGTATGTATGTACACACACACACACACACACACACACACACACACACACACACACACACTACCTGTAAAAGCTGGAAACCAAGGCCTTGTTGGCCCAAAGCAGAGCAGTAGGCAGTATACCCCCCACTTTCTTTCAGATGCTTTCCCCTCTGTTTAATCAGCTCCCACCTATTGAAGAGAGACTGCAGAAGAAGCCCCTGTGGCTGTGTACTCCTGCTTCCCCAGTGCCAGGCTCTCAAGTGTTGGCCAGAGTCAGCTAAGCTGTCACTCACGCTCCTGGATGGGACCCTCCCCACTTGGTGATGAGTGACTCCTAAATTAATCCATGCTTCAGAATTCGGTGTCATCTGGTAATGGAGCTCGGTTTTCATCCCTCTGCTGTAAAACCAAACTGTGTTGCTGAGCTAAGGGAAGGGGGATGGTGGACCATTAAGTTTTATTTGTATGTAAGTGGCTTAGAAGGTTCTCAATGGCTGTTTTATTTCATGATTAATAGCAGCTTTCTGCTTAAGACAGTGTTGGTAAAGTATTTTTCATACAAATCATGGCTGGGGGCTGAGGAGAAGGATAGAAGATGCAAACTGCAGAATTACCAAATTCATACCTGTATACTTTACATTTTGAAAATTCTAGCTGGTGTGGTGGCACCCACCTGGAATTCCCACACTTGGGAAGTAGAAGGATCAGGAATTGAAGACCAGCTTTGGTTTCATAGTGAGTTGATGGCCACCCTGAGCTACCCAAACCCTTTCTCCAAAAAAAAAAAAAAAAAAAAAAACAGAAGCAAATTCTAATGCTCCTATCAGTCATGGTGGCACACACTGTGGACCCCAGCTCAGGCGTGGTAGCACACATTGGGAACCCCAGCTCTTAAGAGGATGAACTAGGACCTTGAGTTTGAGGTCACCTGGCTGGTTCACAAGGCAAGTTTAAGGCCACCCTGAGATTTGTGGCCAGACTGTCTAAAAGGAGAAAAGGCGAGAAAGGATAAACTGAGACATAGGAAACAGGGTGGGAAAAGCTGATGCTTAAGTCTAAGAAATGAAGCTTTATAATTTTTTAAAGTTTTGTTTCAAATTCTGTCTGTGTTGTGGGCATGGTGAGGAATGATACCAAAACTCTCAGTTGGTAAGCCATTTGGCCATCACAACTGTCCATTGAGATGGGTCTGGTATAGTCTCCAGATTAAACACATGGTCATCGAGGCACAGGTGTCTGTCTCGCTTCACATGCACGTGTGTCCAGCTTGTAGCACTTCTTGATTCATCACCATAGGGTCTGGGCTTGGAGCACTGCATGGTCCAGGCTGGGGAGGGCCAGGAAGGAAATCTTAGACATCAAGTAACTTCTTTGAAGTGAGACTCAAGAACTGAGATTAACCCCAGCCCCACAGATGGACAGCGCCATTGTCTTCAGCTAGGATTTGACCCAGGTCAGAATGTAAGCCAGCAAAATGGTCTCTGTCTCTTGAATATCCCTTATGCATAGTACTTGGAAACAGAAGTATTCTGGAGTTGTGAATGTTTTGAAGATTTTTTAATATTTGCATGTGTACACTGAAATTTCGTGGGAAATGGACACAAGTCTAAACACAAGATCCACTTGATGTTTCATATGCACACGGCATAACTGTCATTTTATACTGTATCATCCGTCGTGT
>CAJQZJ010035590.1:664869-690651 GCA_907164525.1 Lophiomys imhausi | reverse complement strand
GTATCATCCGTCGTGTATGCACACGGCATAACTGTCATTTTATACTGCATCATCCGTCGTGCCTACATCTAGGCTGCAGGCTGTCACCTGAGGTCAGCCGTGGGATCACCTGAGGCACCACGTCGGCTCTGAATTAGTGACTTTTCTCATTCTGTTGACAAAATGCCTGACCAAGGAAGCTCAGAGAAGGAAAGGTTCAGTTGGCTCCCAGTTTGAGGAGATACAGGTCATCATGACAGGTAGGGGTATGGCAACAAGAGCATGAAACGTGGTGACGGTGTCCTCAGCAGGAAGCACAGAGACATGAATTCTGGTGCTTAGCTCACTGTTTCCTTCTTATCCACTCTGATATGGTGCTGCCCACACTTAGGCATATTAGGGTCTTCTCTTGTTCTGGAAGCACCCTCACGCACACTCTCAGAGGTGTGTCTCCTAGGTGATTTTTAATTCTGTCAAGTTGACTCTGATGACTAAGTACTACAAGACTCTCAGACAGTTGTAGATTTGGGGACGTTTTGAATCATGGAGTGTGCGGAACTGGGAATTTTGGAGTAGGCATGATTATCCTGATTTTGCTCTGTTTTGCCACTGAGGTTGCTGTGAAGCAGGACCAAGGATGATGACCAAGTCTCTTCCCTGTTACCTTGTGTAGCATTGTGCTATGTCCAGGCCTCAGGCCTGGCTGGCCACAGATAAAACCAGGGAGGATGGCTTGGGTGAAAATAGCTCAGTATTGTATGAGCAGCAGGGAACTGCACCCACCTACTCTCCTTATTTGCCTCCCACTTTTTCTTTCTTTCTTTCCCTTTCTTCAAAAAGACATGGATGCTGAGATCATCCCAGAGAGATCTAAAATAAATGCCATGAGAAAACGGCCCCTCTGGAAAATGCCTCGTTCTCCTGCTGTTTGTAAATGTGAACTGCTCAGCAACTGGGCAGCTGCGTGGGTATAAATATAGCCCCAGCACTGACGCCGCCGGCTCAATCCTGCTTTCTTAGAAGCTCGCTGGGAACCCACGGAAGTCAGGGAGCGAGCAGTAAAGCTCAGTCAATCCGTCAGCCTCCTCTCTGTCTTTTTCTCTCTCCATCCTGGACCTTAGCGTGGGTGTGAGGGTAGAAGTAGCTCTTAGAGTGTGCTGGAAATAGCCCTTGGCACTGGATGCTGGTTAAGCTCAAAGACAGGGACGATGCTTCCTATATAGCTGCCCCCTGCCTGACCCTTGGACCTGGGCTATTTTGGCCATTCTGTGATCTCAAGAGCATGCTCTCAACCCAGCTGCTTGGGCACAGGCAGGTTTTCCAACGTGAGCTCTGTCTGGGCACTTGGCGCCTCTCTGCTGCCTCTGCACTCAGATATCTTATTCTGACCCTACTCAGCTGTCTAGAGCCTGGGGTTTAAAAATAACTCTTCTTAGTTTGCTGCAGAATTGAGGGAGAGATAGATAGCCTGGGCACAGGGAGTTCAACAACACTTGAGGCACCTCTCATACCTGCGGGCTTCATTGGACTTGAGTGTTTTCATTTCTTCAGGTTGAGTTCTAGACCACTGGCCATTTCACATGGCTGCACAAGAAAGAGCAGGGCTTACTATTTTTGGGCATTGCTATTGTTAGGAGTCTAGGTTTTGGCAGAAGAAAGTCATTATTTTCCTTGGTGGTTCCCAAAAACAAACAATATCTAGCTATCTTTCCATGCAGACACCAGAGTCACTTAGTGTTATATTTATTTGCTTTCTCTTTCCTGCTTGGTAGTAAATGCCTAAAGAAGAGGACCATGCGCTTTCATTGTGCCTACCCACAGAACTTCAGGAAATCATTTTACACAACTTAATGTGCTTTGTGACCATTGAACTGACCACAGCATTCCTTTAATGCCCATGACATTCCATTAGCAGATGGTGTGAATACTACGTTGTTCACATCATTCATTGTGTAGGGATGCTGTGCAGTAGCAGTCCAAGAGTACTCTGTGTGCTACCTCTGTGCATTTTAAAACTTTTTCTGAGGTTGTTTTTTTTTTTTTTCAAATTGAACTTCTGAGCATATTTGTAAAATAAAGCAAGACTTGTTATTCAGTTCATCAGAATACATTTGAAAATATTACATTTAAGCCTGGCTTCTTTAGGGAAGATCTTGAAGTTCAAGGGCTTGGTTCTGGGTCCAGATGGTAGGATTGCCTCAGCGACATCTTGCCCCCAGTCCTTGTACTTGGAACTGAGGCCCAGTTAGTAGAAGAGTGCTTAGGTGTTCTTGCCTTGGTGATGAAGTTCGGTGGAAAGGAGACTTTCCAAGGAAATCAGGGCAAAAGAGCTGAGGTCTACATCTTGAGGCACAATCAGGGGCTCTGGCACACTGAGCAAAGGTTTGATACAATACTTCAAAGCTGTGGATGGCATGAGCCAGACCCACCCTTATTCTAGAGAACAAAGAGAAACTTCCATAGTATACAAAGGTGATGTACAATGGGATTAGCACCCACTTCACAGGGCTGTCTGAGTCAGAGGGGCGAATGCAAATGCAGAACAGTGCCAGCTTAGGCACACAGTAAGGATGTGGTAAATGCTGGTTGAGAAGGAAAGGGTCACCTGTTCTCACCTGTCCCCTCAACTTCAAGAAGCTGAGCAAAATCACGTGGCACATTTGATCTCTGCAGCCACAGCAAGTTCGTTGTCTCACCTGAATATGCTCAGATGACCCTGGCCGCATACTCTAGATTTTTTCCTTTGAATGAAATAACAGTTTTACAGAGATGACAGACAGTCCCCTGGCCTCCAGTTCAGCAACCTGTAGGGAAGGTAGGAGGGTGCACTGAGAATGAGACCAGAATGCTTTAAACTCCTCCACATACACACCATAAAGGAAAGGAGAGAAGTGTAGTGTTTCTGACCTGGTCCTCAGCTAAGGTTTATGTTCACATGCTATGTGTTAATTCGTATCCCAGGGTCAAGTTCTTACCACCTTCCTCCTTTCACACAACCCTCCCAGCAGCTCATAGGTGTGTACTGCTGCTCACAATTTGCAGGTGGGGAAACATAGTCTCGGGGAAGTGGGCCTGAGATGATTTATCTAGTGTCATGAAAGTGTAAGTCCCGATTGAGGATCTGAGGCCAAAACCTTCTGATTCCCAACCAAGTAAGGTATGAATCAAACCGTGGAAACAGCCGTCTACACACCCTACCACTATCATCACCATGTTTATGGACTCTGAACGCAACTATAGTCTTAGATGGGCCCCTCATTCTTCCACCCTATTCGCTCACACCCAGCAATCAAGGATATACCGAGACTGTGCTTTGGCACCCGCCAACATTCTTTTATATTCATAAATTGAGTAGCTCTAAGGAGTAACTTCATGACAGAGGTACATCTATTTTCTTCGGGGATGGGGAAGTTGAGACAGACTCCCTGTATAGCTCCGGCTGCCCTCAAACTTGCTGTATGGGCTAAGGAGGCCCAGTTGGGAAGGTTGCAGGGCCACAGGGACAGACAAGCAAACATCTCACTGTGGCTGTATCAAATAAGACCATGAGTTGAAGAAGGAGCTTTATTTCCCGTGGCTCTTACATTCTGCTACTGGATTGCAAGAATGCTCGGGACACGAGCTCATTTTATGTGATCTGTTTGTGGGTTTGACGATAGAAAAGAAAATTCCTTGGTTTTTATTACCATACAAGGACAAAAATTTGAGGCTGTCCTTGTAGGCTTTACTTACCCACTGGCTACTATTTGCCATGTACAGTCCTTTTTACTGGGATTGCAAAGACAAAAAAAGTAGTTCTTACCCTCAAGGGACTTGTCCCTCCCCCCCCCCCTTGGGGGAAGACAGATTAGCTTTCCCATAAATTAGAATATAAAGTGGTTGCGGGTGATTTTATGTCTGTGGCCCCTAGGAGAGAAGCGATTGAATTGGAAAAGGAGAAAGTGCCTAACAAGGCAGGTCACTAAGGAAAATGGAAGTACAAGAAGGTCCGAGGACAACAAAAAGAAGCCAGGGTACATGTTTGGGACCCCACGAGAAGCTGGTAGATGATGCTGAGGAAACTAAAGCTGAAAAAGAAAAGCTCAAAGGGTCTGATGTGTTGAGTTAAAGAATTCAGTGTTACCCTTAAGTCGGGGGGGGGGGGGGGGCCACTAAAGGATTTTTTTTTTTTTTAAGCAAGGATTGTAAACAGGAGAAGTGATGGGAAGAAGGCTCAGTACTTAGATGTGTTTTTCAGTACCACCCACTGTAAATCTAGATTAGAGTTACCAGAATGTAAACTACTCAAGCCCCTTGGGCAGCTCTTGCCTCTTCAGGAAAGGGTATGGTAGTGGCTAGCGGCAGAGATCAAAACGCAAACTCCAAAGACATTTTATATCCTGGCATCATATGTTTAAAAAAATGCAGAAAAAAATAAAATCTCAATCACTTCCAACCATATCTATAAAATTCGATATTTATGATTTGAAATGGGCCTCTAAAAAAATCTGCATGCCTTCATTCTGTATCACAAAATTCAAATGTTGCATTGCTGTTCTGTAGCATTTATGTTCTTATATTTGTTAGATATCTTGAGTCCATTTTGCTAGTATTTGTTTTCCTTTGAGATACAAGTTAATTTTGTCACAGTTTCTTCCCCTGACAATAACTGCAACTTTTTTTTTCCTGAGGTAGCTTTCCCTCCAACCGTTTCTTGTTGTTCTTACCCAAGACTCAGTATCTGCCAAAACAAATGTAAGAGAGTGATAAACGCTGAGAGGAATGTCTGTTGGACCACAGGAAATTTCCTGTTCAGGAAGAGATCTTGGGAACTTCCTGTGGAGAAGTGCATTATGGGACTTTTGGCTGCCCGCCCTTGACCACAGCTGCAATTAACTAAAGGCAAAGGGGGAAGGGAGAGGAAGAAGAGGAGACAGCTACCCACAGACGTTTATTCCACATAGCCTGAGGAGACGATGGGCTAACGTGGGTTCTGAGCAAACCAACTGGCTCATGTACAATAAGGTTACTCTGTCTCCTTTGTGGCCTGCCATCTTTCACAGTGTTCCAGATACCGTCTCAGCATTGTGAAAACCAGCACTCAAGTCGTGTTAGGCATTTTTCCCCTCCTATCCCCCCAAACCTGTGTGAACCTCCAGGAAGAAGCCTTGTTCTCTTGAACCCCAGCAACCTGGATACCCCTACCTAGTTGATGGTCTACTAGTGGGGGCTTGTGTTTATGTTCCCCCTCCCTATCTCAAGGGAGGTAATGAAAGAGGAAAAGGAGAACACATCGGCTTTCTGGCATACCCTCATTTGACTCTTGACAGCATTAAGGAAATGTAGGAGAACTGTAAAGGAAAACTAAAGCATTCCTGTTTCTCAGTGCTGTTCACAAGCAGATTTCTGACGGTGATTCATACCTTCCCTCTTGATTCTCGAGCTGGGCACCTCTAGCGTTCACACAAATGCTTTTTATGTATATCCTTGCCACCTTGTTTCTGTGGGGCCACCTCTTAAGAGTTTCAGAATCCAAGCCTCCACTTGGTGGCAGGTTATATTCGAACCTTTCTGAGACTTTGAGGATTTCTGGCATTAGGAGGAGGGCTGACCATGTTAGTTTAGGACTGAAAATAACCCAATGTGTGTTCTCGGTCCTCAGTCCCCTACATTATCCACCTCTGTTCCATCCCCATCTTTCTCTGCCAGGATGTGCATCCTGTGTTCATACATGCTGAACATGAGTGAAATACTGCATTACAGTAATTTGTGTGTTTTTAACGTGATGGATGGAGCTCCTTAGGACAGAGCCTGTTTGTCTTCTGCTATATGATTAATAATTTTTTTTTGTGAACTTAGATCCCATTGATTTTAGGAGGAAGTGCCAGAGATGTCTTTTACATGGGACTTAAAGAACCTAGTAATATAATTGTGTATGTGATATTCACAATGACTAAGTTGTCTGTTCTTTGTTATTATTGAAAGTGTGTGTGTGTGTGTGTGTGTGTGTGTGTGTGTGTGTGTGTGTATATCTGTCTGTATGTCTGTATGTCCATCCATCCTTCCCTGTCAGCTGACTGGTATGCTGCATGACTGCATTTTTGAGGTTCCATTCTCATGACTCCTGTTTTCCCCAGAAATTGAGTTTTCCTCTTCTCTTTTTCTGGTTTTCTTCTTTTCTGCCACAGATGCTTGAATGCCAGCCTGTTTTTGTGACTGTCTGTAAACAAACAAACAAACAAAAAAGCAGTAGCATTGACCCCTAGCATGAATCCCCAAGTTCCTATTGGAAAATGGGCTTCAATTTTTTTTTCATTTTAAATTTTAATTATTTTTAATGAACAAATAAAAATTGATGATATTTATACCTTGTGTGTGTTTGTGTGGAATGGCTGCAAAACTTAAGTCTATTAACTCATGTTTGTGTGTGGTGAGGACATTTAAAATTCTAAGATTTTCATGTATACAAGGCATTATTTATTAACTAAAGTCATCATATTGGTACAAGTGACTTGTTACTGGCCTATTGCTCCTGTCTTCCCCAACCTCCTGTGTCTGTATCTCCTTCTAATATGCTCTTATTAGGTAGCTCAGGCTGGCCTGGAACTCAAATCATCTTGCCTCTCAGTCTCTTGAGTCCTGAGGTTTCAGGCATGAGCAGAATTTAGAAGCCTTTAGCCAATACCTTCCAAGCCCTACTCTCTCAGTCCGTAGCCCTTCCCTGCTTCTATGAGTGTCATAATTTTAGATTCTTCACATGCATGAGATCGTCCAGTACATGTCTTGGTGAAATCTCACTTAGCATAAGATTCTCCAGGTTCATCTATCATGTTGTCACATAATTCCAGACATAATCATCTGTGCCTGTTGTCCTAGCACTTGGGATGTGAAGGCAGGAGGATCAGGTGTTTAAAGCCAGTCTCAGCCACATAGAGAGTCTGAGACCTTGCTGAACTCCATGACACTCTGTCACAATGAAAGCAAACCAAATGGGGGGGGGGCAACAAAATATTCAGGGGAAAACATTTGAAAAAAAAACATTTTACAGCTAATAATTTCCGGATTACTATTTAGTTGGAACTATCTGCTGGTGTTATAATTGTATCATAATTCTGAAAAATGAAAGCAGAAATACAGACAAAACACACAGTGAGCTCTTGGAATGGGAGGACTGCCCTTACTACCTTTCCTTGCTTTATGTTGTTCAGAAGAGCCTGCCAGCATCAGAATGTCAGCTATGCACACAAAGAAACATAAATTAACTGACTTTGGAAGGAAACACACTGGTCCTCTGATCTTACCACTTTTTTTTTTTTAACCCTGACCTTGATCTTTAGAAGAAAAAAAATTTTAATTAAAAAACAATAACAAAAAAAAATACCTGTCTGATTTAGTCCACAAGGCAACTGTCCAGCTGTAGCTTATAGGAATTAAGCTTGTTTCTTACAGTTTACAAAGATGTTCCTTATAGTTGGAAAAACGAATTCTTGGCTTTGGGCTTTTGATTTTCTTGTTGTTTGAAACAAGGTCTCTTTGTGTTACTCAGGCTTGTCTGGAACACCGAGGGTTAATAGCTACTTCTGCCTCAGACTCCTGATGGCTAGGACCATAGGTGCACGCCTGGCTCAGAACTTTTTTAAAATTTAATCTTGATGTAACCAAAATCTTCAGCTTGCTAGTAGGTCGATGTTCAGCTGTGTGCCATTCAGGGTGGCTTTTCCTTTCGACACTTGGACATGGAGTGATTCCCCCTTGGGACATGCCTGACCTCTGTGGAAATAATACATGAGGATGCTAGCATTTATTTTAATGAAAATACAATGATTTAGTCAGTGAGAGATTATATTATGGGATACCTTAATGTCTACCAGTATTAATCTAGTGTGGTGGCCTATCTCACTTCATCTTAACATGGCTGGTGGATGTGTGGAAGAAGAATCAGGCCTAAAGGTGAAGGCTGGGGTCAGCAGCAGAACCTGCACCAGTTAGGCCTCTCCTCTCCACAGTCAACCTGGCCTGGGGAGAAGCTGCTGGCTGGACCAGAGATGAAAGCTGACATGTGCCAGTGAATAAGCAACTTTCTGACAAATCCAAGGCCAAAGGAAGCAGAATACCTCATTGTTCCCCTCTATTTCCCACTGGCTGCCCAGTGCTCAAACCCCTGGCGCCTTGTCCTCTTCCCACCCACCTCCTCTGCCCACTCAGCCTTGGCCAGCTTACAAGTGTCTGTGGAGGCTGGTGTGCTCTGCATCATGGACTTCCTCCCAGGAAATTTCCTGTGGTGGAAACTCTGGGGAAACTTCCTGTTGAGTGGGTTACTGCCCAGGGCTGATAAGGGGAACTGCTTAAAACCCCCAGCCACAGCTGCTGAAAGGGTGGCATGGCTCTTCTCTGTTTCCTCACAGTCTGGAGGAACAAGAAAGGGCAAATATGCAGAGGCCTCTGGAGTCTCCCTGGCTAGAAGTTTCTGGAAGCTAAAAGCTTCTCTTGGAATCAACAAGGTCCTTTGGCCATTTGGTCCTCATGGTTCAGTGCACCCTTGAGTATCTCTAGGGATGTACTGTTTGACAGAGTTTGTTTGTCTGCAAACCTTCCCAAAGACCTAGGTCTGAATCTTTCAGTATCATTTCCAAACCTTCCTGTTACTGGTCAGTGTCACGCATGCTTCGGCTCTCACTGATGTACAGGGTATTTAATCCTCATTTGCAGATATGGTTGGTGATATAAGCACCTCATAGTTCATATAATCCTAATGTGTGAGTTGTCTCTGGTATGTTCTATATGGCAGTCTTTAGCCTAGCACAGAATTCTCAATAGGCTTTATGATCCTGCAACCTAGCCTGGACTGCTGGTGGATTATTCTGTTGTTTGCCAACCCTTGGGCAAAGATAATTATCTGTAAATCATCCCGTAGGGTTAAGCTCAGTTCTGAATATTTTCAATATTGTGAATTCTATAGTTACCTAGTTACCTTTAGCAGCTCCTGCTACCTAGCCATAGTGTACAAGTTTGGTTCCCTAATTAGCCTGGATTCTTCCTAGTGGCCTCCTGTAAGCCCATTACTACTTGTCCTACTCTTATTGTATAGTAAAAGTAATTGACACCTTGCCCTCTGTCTGATCCCATATAGACAGTTTCATGAATGATGTATTTTATTGCTTCATTTGCCCTAAGTCTATTTCTCTAAAAGGACTTAATAGTTTTCCCCCCCCTTCCTGGTTCAGGGGTTAACATAGACTTCCTTCTTAAAATGAACTTAGATTTAATGGAAGTTTCTGCCAGCCACATCTATCCAAATTTCAACCACGGTATGGTTTCTTTATTGGTTATCTTGTTATGGGAAATGAAGATTTTGGTATCAGAATAAATCATGACCTATGCATGCATTAAGTTGGGGATTGGCTATATGTCTGATCTGCATTACAGACTAAGGAGGAATGAAAGAAATTACAGTGAACCAGGAAGAATTCTATTAGCTGATAAGGATTCAGCCAATTGATTAGACTTCTCAAAGACAAAGACCATTATTCATCTTTGTTCATATCCATGATATTTTACATGTAGTCTCACTACCATGTTTGCTGAATAAATGAGTCAAAAGAAGAGCTGTTTATTGGATATTAGTTCTTTCTAGAATATGTAAAAAAAACTATGCATTTTCTATCTTATTTAAGGAATAAGCTGTCCTCATGAATTGAGTATTGATCCTCAAAATGGTAAGCTACTGATGATGAGCCTACGTACAAAGGCTGAAGAATAATCTCTTTTAAAAAAAAAAAAAGACTTGTATTAAGCTTTACGTAGGATGTGCAAAACTAATTTAATTTGGGGCACTCAGAAGAAGAATAGGGGGTTTGTTTAAATGGTTTGCAGTACAATTACTTTTGGTTTTGGATGTGATTTTATATTATAGAAAAAGATTAACTGGAATGTGCTATAAACACAGAAGACTGTCCTCATAAAGACACCATTCATCTACATAAGAATAAAAGCCATCTCCAATGCATGCTTGCTCTAGAAGAAATGATGCCATAGTGTTTATAGGCCAAGCCAAAATGCTGTCGTCACCACCACCACCGCCATTGCCTCACAGTCCTTGTCGAGTTGTATTAAAGTACTTCGGGACCCTAACATGTGTTGTGATCATTTTTGGAAATCTGATTAGTACAGTAGAAGGACCAGGAGGCACTTAGACACTCTAAACCAGTGGTTCTCAGCCTTCCTAAAGCTGCAACCCTTTAATACAGTTCCTCATGTTGTTGTGGTGACCCTCAACCATAAAGTTATCTTTGTTGCTACTTCATAAACTGTAATCTTGCTACCGTAATGAATTGTAATGTAAATATTTGTGTTTTCTGATGGTCTTAGGCAAGCCCTGTGAAAGGGTCATTCAACTCCCAAAAGGTTCATGAACTACAGGTTGAGAGCCAGTACAAAACTACTGTCTAGATCTATTATTAGTATTGATTAAATTCTGTTTTTCCATATGTATGTATGCATGATATACATACATGTGTATGCATGTTCCATGTGTATTGGCACATGTGTGTATACATGTGCATGTAGTAGCCCCAAGTTAATGTTGAATGTCTTCTTCAATTGCTGCTCGCTGTATTCATAGAGACAGGGTCTCTTACTGAGCCCAAAACCCACCAATTCTGCCTAACAACTTGCCCAGGGATCCTGTCTCTCCCTTCCAAGTGTTAGGATTACCAGTGGCTACCATGCCTGCCCAGCTTGTGTGTAGGTGCTGAGAATCTGAACTCAGGTCTTCATGCATGCTAAATGCTTTATCCACTGAGCCATCTCCCCAGCCTACATTATAAAATTCTTTTAACATTTACTTATTGAATGACTACTCTGCACTGTGAAATGTCAATGAACAAAGCAGATATGATCCCTGACTTCATGGGATTAGCCAAAGAATGAACACTAGCATATTCCCTACCCAACTAGAGACATCTACTGTAAACTTAGATTTTATGTCAATTAGATTACATTACTTTCCTATTCCCAAACTTCCAACTGGTTTCCATGTGACCTTTCAGTGTGAACCATCAGCCCCGTAAGATCTGGGCTCTATAATTTCTGTAACCCTCTGTCCCCATTCTCAATCACATATTGTTCTGCTCTGGCCTTTTCAGCCATGCTGGTTTGAACCTAACTGTGTTATGCTTGGAACACTCTAGATGTGTTCCTACCACAGGGCCTCCTGCCTGTGAAGGCCATGTCATAATCCTTAAGTCTCCCTTTGGAGCTTCCCTCGCAGCTCTTTCCAAAATGCCACCTTCCTTCACTCTTCATCCTGTCTACCCTGTACTGTCTTCCTTCTTTATAGGTTCTCACACTTGATATTAAACTTCTTGGTGGCCCTTAGGCATCTGTTTGGAATGAGCTCCGTGTGTACAGATGTGCTTGGTACTGAGAGGATCAGCTGTAGGCTGACCAGATGGCAGTCCTGGCTGTCTCAGGGAAAAGAGTGTATTTTTCCTTAAAGTAGATGAGTTTGCCCTTTGCTTGGAAGCAGCCACTGTAGGAGGGGCTGGAGCATCCATCCTTTATCCTGTAGATCTCAATGTAAATTCCCCACATCCCAGAGTTCCTTGCCTATCTTCTCTCTAAGCCTCATGCTTTCTGAATCAGCCCAATTCCAGCAATCCAGTATCTAGTCATTTGTAGAAGGCCCCATTGCTGGACTGAGGATGGGACACAGGCATGTCACAGATCCTTTCGTTGATGGTCTTTCCTATTCCCCTGCTATTTCTAAGGACCCCCCCCCCCAGTTTATGTCCAGCATGATTCATGGTGTCTCCTTTACATGCAGATAAGATTCAGGTTCCCACAGTTAGGTAAGACACTATTTTTCTGTCTCCTTCCTAGTCTTCAAATTTTTGTGTGTATCTCTGGGCTGCCATGGCTGGCTCCCCCACTCTGATTCTTGTGGGATTGAACAGTGATAATTTTTCTCCTGTAGTTTAGCGGGACCTTGGACAAGAGTGGGAACAGGCACAGATATGTGGCATTTACTTTGTTATCCATGGTGCTGAGTGCTCATGGGTCAGTATTCAGGGCTTTGGAAGCATGAGGCATGAAGTGGTAGTCTTTGGCCTCATCTCCGGCACATCTTCAAGAGGAAGCTTAAAGTTTAGCACACCAGGGGTGTCACTCAGTTGGTAGAGTGATTGCCTAGTATCCAGAAAGCCCTGTGTGTCATTTGTCCCAAGCACTGTACAAACCAGGTGCAGTAGAACATGCTTGTGATTCCAGCACTCAGAAGGTAGATGTAGGTAGATCAGAAAGTCAAAGCCATACTCTGTTAGGTAGCTAGTTAGAGCCAGCCTGGGATACCAGAGACCATGCTGAATAAGGAAACTAATTGGCCAGTTAGGTAAAGAGCACATAGGGTTATGTCTTGAAAGAGAATTGGACCTGCATTATATACAAGTGAGTGGGATGTTCTAAGTACTCTGAGTCTAGAAGATTTTTTTCTAATTACTAACAGAAAGACCAGGCTGGCCAGCAGTCCCTGAATTTGCTATGGAAAATCAGAGTGACACATTATAGGCATGCAAGTGGCAGACATAAGAGGTGGAAGGAGAAGGCCACAGTAAGTATTTGGGCCTTTAACATGAGCACCAGGCAGCTGCAGCTGAGTTCTCTTCATAGCCCCACATCTCAAAAACACTTGAGCTCTTTATGGAACAGGACCATGATTTCTGCCTTGTAGCTATGAGCATTAGATAGATCACATACATACTTTGTCCACTTAACACTGGCACATTTATTTGTGGATTTCCATCTTCTCAGAAGATGACAAGTCACTGTAGCCCCTCAGGAGAAGAATTATGTAATCAGTGGGTCAGGGTGAGGGTTAGGTCTTTTCAACTAAGTAAGTAAACGATACAAAGTAAGAAACAACCAGGAGGCATTGTTCTGGAATCGAGAATCTAGTTAACAAAGGAGTTTCGGTTGTCCGATTGTGAGGGAGCTGAAGGATATGAATGTGTTTAGGGCAGATTGTAGGCTGACCAAGGATGATTGAGTCCACTAGTTACAGAGAAAGAAGGTAGCAAGGATCATGAGGCAGTTCTGCACAGTTTTGTCTCTGGCAATCAAAGCTCATATACAGCACTATAATTTCTTATGTTAAAAAAAATAATTTTCCACTTAAGAAGCAGAGACAGGAGGATTGCCTCAAGTTTGGGGCCAACCTAGTTTACATAGCAAGTCCAAGACAGCCAGGGCTGCATAGCAAGACCATGCCTCAGAACAAGTTATCGAGCGAACACAAAGTTCCCTGAGGCATGAATATAGCTCAGGGTAGATCTTGTACCTACTCTTCATGGGCCCACAGAAAGGAGTGTGGTTCAGGCACTATTGATGTGATGTAAGGTACTTGTATTATTCTTTACAACTCTGTAGAAGCTTGTGGTAACAAAACTGGCATCTGCCTAATATTTAAATTGTATTTACTTATTTACTCTGTGTGTGTGTGTGTGTGTGTGTGTGTGTGTGTGTGTGTGTTCATGTTTGTGTGAACACGAATCACAGCTTGCATGTGGAGGTCATAAGACAACTTGTGGAAAGGTTCTTTCTTTCCACTGTGTCCTAAGGGTCTTTGTCTGCTGAATTTTATCTTCAAGAATTTCAAGGAGAACACTACACTAGAGAGGTAGTGGATTTTAATAATATATTTCAATATTATTAATACACAGATGTGTGGTAATAGAGAGACCTGTACCAAGTGCCTGGAAGCTGAGACTAAGACACAGTTCAGTGAGTAGTTCTGTGGTCCAGCTCCCAGGTGGGAAGCCGGGCCTCTGGGCAGGGACTCTTCCGTGTCAGGGCTCATTAGGCAGCGAGCAGGTTACCCCAAAGCAATGAGGATGACTACCATGCCCTGAAAACTCAAAACTGAGAGCTTTTTATTTTTATTTCTGATCCATTCAAAAGATGGAGGAGGAAAAGGAAAAGGGCAATCATAATAAAATAATATGTAAAGATGAATCAAATAACCGACGGTATTTAAGGCCAGGAAGCTTCACCTAAATGGGTCTATGTAAATTAATGACATCATTGAAACATGCACCTGTCTAGACCTGACTGTGTCACTAAAGCAATGGATATTTGATTGGACTGGAAATCTTCTATTTCCTTTTTAGGAAAAAGTTATATGGGCTTGGCTAGGACCATACCTCAGTTGGCAGAGTGCTTACCTAGCGTGCCGTTAGCCCTAGCTTCCATTCCCAGTACCACATAAACTAGGTATGGTGGTCTGTAACCCCAGCAGTGAGGAGGTTGAAGCCAGAGAATTGGAAATTAAAAGTCATCCTTGGCTACATAACAAGTTTGAGCCCAGCCTGGGATATGTGACACCCTATGACATATATATATGTATATGTATATGTATGTATATATTTATATATATGTATATGTATGTATATATTTATATATGTATATGTGTATATGTATATATTATTTACACACACACACATATACATATGACATAAATACAGCTATATGTAGAAGGATGGTATCAAGTCCTGTTTCTTTTACCCCAATAATTTTGGGGGGGGGAAAAGAGGAGTTAATTATTGAATTTAAGAAGGCAGTTATTTGACCTGTTTTATCCATATCTTATTTGGCACATTCTTTTTATGCAGAGGGAGAATGTATTTATTTCTTCCCTTAGTCCGTTTCCCCAATCAGCATCAGCCACACACTCACCCATAGGTCAATGGTGGCATCATGAAAACACAAAGTTTCCTTGAAAATGAATGAAGGCGTTTCTGGAGTTTTCAACGGATTTTTTTTTTTTTTTTTTTTTTTTTTTTTTTTTGCTGAGGGCGCGTGGAGAAGATGGCAATAAAAGCAATTGTTTTCAAATGTTTGGTAACATGAGTAGCACACAGTTCATTCCAGAATCTTAGCAGTGTGACAGATGTAGAGGAAATGAGACTGAACCGTAGAAACTGGTTGCCAGAAGAGTGAGTCCAGTTTTCATGTGCATTTATTTTCCCCTCTAATTTCAGCCATCACCACCTTGCCCCATCTATTTCCTATTTTCCTCCTGGGGTACAATAAGAAGAAAGAAATTCTTACAAATATAATATAATAGAAAGAAAATAGAGCTGCGCCAAGAAAGATAGGAACAGACAGTCAGGTAACAGCAAAAAGAAAGGAAGAGATCAGAATGAAGACTAGAGGAAAGCCTACCAGGGGAAGCCTAGGGAGAGAGAATTTACCAATGACTGGAGGCAGAAGCACAGGGGAAAGGGGGGAAGCAAAGAAATGAGTGAATGTGGGAAAGAAACTGAGGAGGATGTGAGAGGGTGGGGGAAGATCAGTAAGATGGGAGCCTGGCTCCAGAATGTTCACCTGAGCCGTGGACGTGGGTCTGATGAAGACAGAAGGCTGTTTCAATCTAACATGAGGTCTAATCCCTGACACATGGACACTATTTAACCTTAGGTGCTCATCCGCAACCACTTTCAGCTCGAAATAGCTCCTTTTGTGGGTTATTTTCATTTTTATTTATAAGCCTTAGGTACACACATGGCTCAGTAAAAGCCATGGTACTGTAATTCAGTTTCTTCTTGCTCTTCCACTCCATGTGCTGGGCAAGACTGATGTCCGCAGGTGTCCATTCTTCTGTGCCTCTGTCTGCAGACCGTCCCAGCCTCCCCACCCACCTAAAAGCTCTAGTATCAGCTCTTCCTGGAAATTATTGATCAACTAGAGCAGTTAAAGCTCTCACACGGCGGCCCTGAGTATAGCAGCCAGCACCAACTCTGTTCTTTTAATTCGTTCTGGATTCTAGTATCTAGACTAGAGTCGGAATCAACAGAGGCTGAAATTAACATGTAGCTCCTCGGGTTTATGCTCTTATGGATCCAGGAAGAAAGAAAACTACATCTTTAAAGATTGTTTTTTTTTTCTTTCTTAATTTTATTTGTGTGTGTGCATGCACTTGTGAATGTAGGGGCAATTGCCAAGCTGGAGGTCAGAGGACACCTTTCAAGAGGAGTCTCTCTCCTGGTTTTTGGGTTTTGGGTGTTGGGTTTTTTGTTTTTGTTTTGTTTTTGTCACATAGGTAAGGCACACAAAAAAAGAAGCCACTCTGCTTGTCAAGGTATATTAACCTGCTGGTAAGTTTCAGGGATTGAACTCAGATCGTGGGGCCAACTCAAAAACTACACCTTTAGAAGAACAAGAAGGGCAGTCATTTTGATGTGCCTCTGAGGACCTGGATGGATGCAGGGGTGGCTTATGTATGTCAAGGGTGGAAGGTGCAAGTGTGAGTATCTGTGGGTGTCAAATGGTTCTAACAAACACTCAGAAAACCATCAGTGTGTTGAGACTCATGCTTTCTAAATGTCAACAAGAAGAAAAAACTGCCAGCTTTTGTGGCACACCACATATTCCAGACATTAAGGAGCTAGAGACAGGAAGATCAGGAATTCAAAGCCAGTCTCTTCTTAGGTAGTAAGTTTGAGGCCAGCCTGGTCTACAGGATACTCTCTCAAAACAAAAATAAAAGCAACAGAAAGGAAAGCATGAAAAAGTTTAAGGCAATGGCTCTCAACCTTCCTAATGCTGCGACCCTTTAAAACAGTTCCTCATGTTGTGGTGACCCCAAAACCATAAAATTATTTTCGTTGCTATTTCATAACTGTTATGTTGCTACTGTTATGAATCGTAATGCACGTATCTGACATTTCTGATGGTCTTAAAGAGGTCACAACCTACAGGTCAAGAATCACTGGTTTAAGGGAACCAACACACTTAAAAAAAAATACCTCTGGTGTCTTGAGATTCTAGATCAGAAGATCCAATCTGAAAATATGTTAAGACTGTCACAATTAGTGAGAAAGCGCCAAGTCAGATTTTCCTTTCTGTCTAAAACTTCCGGAAGATTTGAAGTTGTGTATTTTTCTTTGCTGCTTCTTTCATAGACTTATAATAGAGTTCCATGTTTGGATTGACACTGTAGGTCATCCAGGCTACTGACCTTGAACAGTGCCAGCATGCCACTCTACAGGACACTGCCAGGGACACTGAGCCCTCCCCCTAAGCAGTCTTTGCCATTCTAAACACCAGTTTTCAGAAAGTTCTTTCAACTCTTAGATAAGCTGTATTAAAACAGTGCTGCCACAACAGTGGCACAGCAAACAGTGGCTCTTCCTGATTCTCTTCCTCTCTGACTTTTCTCAGCTCTGATCATTTTCCAGAAATTTTTAATAACATAGTCAACCTCATCTCCCTTGTACTCTCGTGATGTCTGTATTATTGGTTGCATTTAGGATCCAACTGAAAAACAAGAAATGTTCTGTTTACATAAATAGAAAGCTTGCAATCAATGGGAAAAGACAGGCCCTTTAGCGTTAGCCAGTGATAATCCCAAGAAGCTATGCCTTCTGCAACATTTTATGGTGACCCTACTATCTAAGTTATTTGCTTATCTGTTCAGAGTTTCCATAGAAGACCTGCTGCCTTCAAAATAGTCCCAGCTCTTCCTTTGGTGCCTGCATTTCTACTGTAAGAAATTCATTATTTAGCATGATTTTTCTTCAACGAGTAGGGACTGGGAGATGACTCACTCAGATAAAGCATTTCCCTTATAAGCCCGAGGACTGTGTTCTATCACCAGATACAAACCCAACAAACAGAAAAAACACCGGGCTGGGTAGTGCACACCTCTCATCACTGGGAAGGCAAACAGGTGGGTCCCCAGGGGTCACTAGCTGCCCAGACTAGCCTACGCTGAACTCCAAGCCAGTGAGAAGACACGGGCTCCAAAAACAAGGTAGATGGAACCATAGAAATGGTACCTGAAGTTGACCTCCACCTCCACACTGCCATCAGCACACATCACGTGCCAGTGTGCATTGTACACACACACAGTGTGCAGCATGGGCCAAGGAAGATAGCTCATTAAGCTGTTATTGGTAGTCATTGCATTAGAGCATTAATCATTTTTAGATCCTTTCCTGGAAGTTCATTTTAATGGACACCAGGAGAGAGAAGAAATGGGGCTGTGTAGATCAAAAGGAGTCCTGGGGCTCTGAGGAGGAAAGGGGGCATTGGGCAGGACAAAAAGAAGAGAGGGAGCATTTCTAAATGCCAGGTAGGAACAGCACATAGCAGTAAAGTCGGGCTTTTTTTTTTTTAACCACTATCCTTCGAGGTCAGGTGTGTTTTTACATACAAGGAAATGAACACAGACAAAGGGATGTGCCCAGACCATTATCTGGGGAGGGACATGGCTGGGATTTAAACCAGAGCTGTCTAATCCAGACCTCTTATTCCAGGATACTTGGTTCTGTCCTTGAGTAGAGGGCAGAGAACTGGAAAGCTGAGATGTAATCGCCTCCTTCAGGATTTTGCATAAGGCTGACCCTGTCTGAAAGTATCGTTTTGCAATCACCCATGTGGAGCTAGAAAAATCTCCTAATGCTAACTCATTTTGAATTTGGCTGTCTTCTTACATAAAATTTATGTAACATCACAAACTAGTTTACATGGAATACGATACTTGTTTATAAAGAGCCACTTGTTCCAAGTATTTTTAGTGCACGCTCCCCCTCCCCTACCACTGTTATGGATACTTTCCCTCTGTCTAGAGAAAATGGGCAGTGTCCACACTCTTTGCAGACTTGTACGATGCTCACATGATCACCTGAAAGCAGGTGATGTCTTTTCTCTCTGAGCCCTCATACTGTTGTGGCTCTGAGATATCACCATTAAGTCAGGATAAGCACGGGTCCACTTAGGGGATGATAAAGGAAAAATTCTTAGTTTTCTCCCCAAATAAGTCACATAAACCAATTTGGCAAAGCCATTTTATGCCCTTCTTCCCTGCTTAAAGCCCAGTTGGGGTTGTCGCTGCCTCTTGCTCTTGATGCTTTTGTAGGGGACACTCAGAGTAGAGGGGTGACTTTATGAAGTGGGGTCTCTTCTCTCCTCCTAGACCTCAGTGTTCTTTCCCAGCTACCACAAAACCACATTTTCTCTACTAAGTACACGTTCCTAGGACTCCAACAAAAGGCTCCTGTGAGCTGAAAAGCACCAGGAAGAGTGCAGCAAAGGCCTGAAGATTTAGAGGGTTTCATTTCTTCTTTGCTGGGTTCTGTATTGTACTTGGATGCAGTTTGGAATCTGCTTCATCACCACAGGGGGTGGGGGCGCTGAAATGTGCCCTAAAGCTCCATCAGGACCTGTCTGATCTTTATCCTCCTAAAATAGTGACTTCCTGCCACTGGAGTGTCAGAGCCTCCCACAATTCTCAGCAGGCCCAGGGAAACCAGCTGTGAGGCCTCAGACCAAGGAAGGAAGCCCTGTAAGTGAGGTTTGGGTATCTGAGCCTCAGTTTACTCAGATGGCCTTTGCTTTGCTGAGTGTCTCTTTGCTTAGGCCTGTTCCTGACAACAGGGCCAACAACCATGGGAACCTGCCCTCCAGGGACAGTACACTTCATTGTTATAGGAGAGAAAAGGAAATTGGAATTTTCCATCCTTCCTATTGAGGAGAATTGGATTCCACGTAGAAAGTAGTAGCTTTAAAAAGAAACACACACACACACACACACACACACACACACACACACATACACACACCCAGGTCCCTCTGCACTGAGCTGGCAAGCCTTCTTCCCTGCTGGGTACTTCCAGACACTATGAACCAGAGGTTGGCCATGCTGCTGAGCCCCTGCCTTTTCAGTAGCAAGTTAATGTGGCCATGACTCAGAATTATAGGACCCTAGATGCCAAGGAAGTGAACTAACTTCTTTTCGGCTCACAGTGAACTCATAGGCAACAAAATAGGTTTCATGTCCTAATGAAGCAGTGTAGAAACTCTGGTGGCTCCCAAACTGTGTGATGTGTGCCCCTCCACCCTCCACTTCATTGCTTGCTGGATCATTCTTTCAACCCATCCTCCCTCAGAGCCGAGAACCTGAAATCCAGCTCATGTTGTTGCAAACAGCACTCCTGAACTTAACCTTGAAAAGACTTGCCGTGATAGGCTTGTCCAGGGTGCATATTGTATCTTGAGCTTGGGAATAGCTGGGAAAACCTTCTACTCCATTTAAGGAGAGCCTGGGTGGTTGGTGGGTGGGGCCTTGCGCACAGGATTAACAATGGTAATACAAAGAAATACACATGGAAAGTCCAAGCTTGATCTTGAAGAACAGCTTGCAGTTATTATGTAACACCTTCCTTCCAAGGACTACCAAGAACTTCCCTGCAAATTTTGCCCAGTTCTCACTGAGCATGAATTATTTCCCAGAAATGATTTAGGCTCTTTTGGAAAATGCATTGATTCTTTTAACCGTCATGATCCCACTTACAGTAAAACCACTATTATCTGATTTTCTGTGAGTTGTAAAGCTATTATTAACGGGCACATTATATATTTTACCAGTACAATGACAGCTGATGTGTATAATGGTGACCCCAAAGTTCCTTAAGACCCTCAATTGCCCACTCAGGAATCAAAGGAAGATTGAAAGTGTATTCAATCAAGTTTTTCATGTTAAGAGTCTTATTATATTCAAATCCTCTTTAGAGGAGTCCAAGTGGGTACCTGCCATGATTTTCTATGGCAGCAACAATTCAGAATATCCTATCCATCCTTGCTTGGACAAGTGATTGAACCTTTATTTAAAAAAACAATACACCTTTTCAGCAGTAGAGTCTAAACTACAAATTATTTAATCTCAAATATGAAGGAAAATCAGTTTACCTTGATGTTTACATTATTTCTAATTTTATGTGTATGTGCATCTCTGTGGTGTGTGTGTGTGTGTGTGTGTGTGTGTGCCTGAGTGTATGTATGTGTACCATGTGCACTGCAGGTGCCCACAGAGGCCAGAAGAGGGGAGTTAAATCCTGGATCTGAAGTTAAAATCTGTTGTGAGTCACCCAATGTGGAAGCTGGGAATCAAACATGGGTGCTCTTCAAAAGCACCAAGTGCTCTTAACCACTGAACCATCTCTCCAGCCTTCAAAACTTACCTTTAAAGTGTTGTTACAGACTTAAGCACCATAGCATATTTGCCAAAGTATGGGACAGATCACTGCAGACACTCATGACTCTTACTCTTCGAGACCTTAGCCCAGTCGTGCTTCTGCTGAGCCTTGCCTAGGTTTGACCCCCGTACTCAGAAAGTGTTGTAGTTTAGCATCTGCCTGTCACTCAGAGCCTGCTGTGGTTTAGAATCCTCATCATTAGTGGCTCAGAGGATGTGCTTTCATGGCAGTCTATCCCTCTCCCTCCCTCCCCCCAATCCCTCCCCTTATGTAATTGCCTAAGGGGGTAAACAAACAAACAGAAACCAAAGGGAAATAATATGAGTAGAGTACACCTCTCCCATGCCACCTCTGTCGTGCATCAAGCTTTTGTAGGAAGCAGAAGTCAACCTGCCATCCAAAGTAGCTGTGGCTCAGTTGCACAGACCTGGGAAGACTTCTGCAGTCTAGGCTCAGAAGGAAGCAGAGACCTAGAGCATCAGAAACGGTGTGCCTTCCTCTCTCCTGGTTCCTCAGTTTACACAGCTGGCCAGAGAAGTAAAGCCATGCCACAAACCAGGATATCTGTCTGTCACTTAATGGTATTTGTAGTGATTTCAAAGAACCATTCTGTTCCTTCCCTCATTTGATGCAAGTCTTCTACTTCTGCATCCAATGTTCCCAAAGAAGAAGGGACCGCCTTTTATTGGTGACTGATCCCCAGTGGCTATTCGTAAACAGGATAATTGTCTCTGGGGCATCCTCTTGAAGGACACAGACCCATGGTGTCACCTGTGGAGCCCTGAACTGGCCCATGCTTGTGATTTGAGTCCAAGGAGTGCATCCAGGAGAAGCGTCTGGTATGTATAGGCACTTGTGTATGACAGTTCTGAAAGCTAATTTCCCCTGGTAGTCTGATATCTGGCTAATTAGTAAGGCAGGCTCCTAGAAAAACACATGGCGAGTAGAAGGTGTATTGTTTTGCTATTCAGAGTGGGGCTGATGAGATCACTCAGCACTTGCCCCAAACCTGTTGACTTGAGTCCAGTCCCTGGGACGTACATGGAGGAAAGAGAGAACTGAGTCCTGCAAGTGTTCTCTCTGACCTCTACTGGCATGTCATGGACTGGCAATCCTACTGCTTCAGCCTTCTAAGTAGCTGGTCTTACAGGTATGTTACCCCCATACCTGGTTACTTGTTGAGAAGCCCTTTGATACTTTTCAGTGGCTTCACTAGTCCCGACCAGCCACGTGCCAACTTCAAGCCCAGGCTCTTACTGAGATCTGCTCCTTGCTCTTGTGTTTCTCCTGCTGTGATAAAACGCCATCACACAAAGCACTTGACGAGGAAAGGTTTATTTGACTGACTTGCAGGTTGTAGTCCATCATCAGGGGAAGCCAAGGCAGGAACTTGAGGCAGAAACCTGGAGTTAGGAATTGAAGCAGAGACCATGGTGGGAACATAGCTTACTGGCCGGCTCAGCTTGCTTTCTTATACTACCCAGAACCACCTGCGGAGTAGTGGGCTGGGTTCTCCCACATCAAACACAAATCAAGAAAATGACCTACAGACTGCCTATAGGCAATCTGATGTAAGCATTCTCAGTTGAAGTTGCTTGCATCTTCCAAGATGACTCTAGATTGTGCCAATTCGACAAAATCCAACCAGGACAAGGGCATAAACAGTCTTATATTTGAGGCTTGTTGCCTAGTCAGATAAATCAGTAATGCACTGACAGCTTCAACACATTGTTCTAGAAATCAGGCATGCCTACCAAGTGCTCTGGAAGTAAGAGGGGGGAAAAAAAAAACAAAAAAAACATCACTAAGAAGGCTTCCTAAAGTCAAGAGAGTGTTATAGATCTAAGAAGATGCTTTTAAAATTGTGTTGCAAGTTAGTATGAATGTTGAGTTAGATATAGAACTTTAAACTCATGGAGATGGTTAGATAGTAGAATGTTAAAGTCAGGTGCCAAATACATATGGACTGGACATTGGGAATGTACGCTAAGCCATATAACCCTCATAACTGTGGCCTAATTACCTCTGTTGTTTTGTATTGTATTTATTATTATAAGAGAAAGAGCCATTTGTTGGACTGAAAGGGGAAACTGTAGGGGGAAATAAGATATACCTTAAACTTAAAAAAAAAAAAGGGAAGAGGATGGCGGGTTGAGGGTGGGAGGGTGGGACTGGAGGGGGGAATAGGGAGGGGACTGCGATTGAGATGTAACTAAAGAAATAAAAAATAAAGGAAAAAAATATAAATCAAAAAAAAAAAGGCTTCCTAAAAGTGACTTCATTTACAGGCCTTAAAAGAGAGAATCAAGGGCTGGGGATATGGCTCAGCATTAAGAATGCCTTATTTACAGGTATGAGGACCTGAGCTCAGATCCCCGGGAGCACATAAAAAGGCTGGACATAGCTGTGTGACTATAACCCGGGAGCCCATGGCCTCTGTACATACTCCCATAGGCAAGTGCATACATGCAACCACACAGGCACACACCCACACACACCCATGATGGAGGGATTGTGTTTCAGCAGGCAAAGATGTAGGAGAAGCCAGAGCATGTGTGAGAGCAAAGGTGCACCAAGGAGAATGCTTGGACCAGTCAAGCATGATAAAGAGCTGGGAGAGAGTCTAGAAAGGTGCCTGGACTGATCAGACTGGGCTGTTGCACGCCTCTTTAAGGAGCATAACTTTTAGCCAGGCATATGTGGTATATGCCTATAATCCTAGCTACTTGAGAGCCTAATACAAGAGGATCACAAGTTCTAGGCCAGCCTGGGCAACTTACTAAAACCATTTCAAAATAAAATTTTAGAAAGTGTCAGGAGTATAGCTCACAAGCAGAGCCCTTGCCTGGCATGCATAAGGCTCTGGGTTCAATCCTCAGCACCACAAATAATAAAGATGAAAAGGTTGATTTTATTCAGTGGGAGCCATGAAGTTTGTTTGTTTGTTTTTTTTTTTAATCAAAAGGACAACAGGATTGATTCCTAAAGACTTCTTAAGACAACACTGGTATTGTCGCTGAATATTTGGCATGGGTTTAGCTTTATGCCAAATACAGTATGGTATCTCTGAGTCTAAAAGGTCTCACTTCCACAAGAGAGTAGAATTGTCCAACAGAGTGAAGACTGACAAGATGCTTTCCTCAAGTTTACCCCACTCCCTGTAGTTATTGCATGCAGGGCACCATGTTTTCTATACCATCAGTCCCACCAGGTTCTCTCTGCATATTCCAGCTAGCCTCACTGCTTGCCAGTGGTCAGCCAGCTCTCCCCAGACCTCCCTTCAGCCTTGGTCCAGCTCTGCCTCCTCTGTCTCAGTGGAAACGGGTTTCTCTACCTGACCCCAGAGGGCCTTCTCCTGACTTCTGACTCCTCCACGCCAGCTTCCCCAGCTGTCTGTCCCCATTCTGCCTCTGCAGCCAGCCTTGCCATTTGTACCTCATTCTCTTCATCCTCAGAGAAACCTGTCTGGATTCTGCAGTGCCCTTTGGTGTCATGCAGAGCCACATGTTTCTGCTTTCCTCCCTTCCCACTTACTCCTCAGTCAGTCGTAACTGTGTCCTTTGGTCTGACTCCAGTCACCCAGATGCTAAATCCACTGTACATCCATACCCAGTTCCTCCTTGTCTTGACTCACTCGTCCGACTACTGTCTGCATCTTACTCTGCCTTGGCTTATAACTCCACTCTCCTCTGACTTGTCCCCTGCTGTCTCATTTTTCCAGAATACAGCTTTTATTAAATAGCTTACTTTTTAAATGTTTTCTTTGGGAAAACCTGTCTACTATAATATCCTCAGCAACCAGTATGATAGAGACAACCAACTTTGAATGTATCTGTGACTCAGGTCGTTCTAGACAAGTACATACACTGATAAAATTGCCTTCTTTACCGGATGTCCAGTAGTCAACAAAAGTAGCACATCTTTCCACATTTTCCTATGATCTGCAATGGAAGGGCCATATCTGTCTGGAAAAATTCAGAAGCCCGGGTTCTGTCATTAACTGCTTCCTTCACACTGAGTTCCTCTTCCTGTTTCATCTATTATTCCACTGTAATATCTTGAGCCCACCCTTTCTTTGCTCCTTCTGTTTTAGTTCATGTTAACAATGTCTGCCATCTCCGTTTCTGCAGAAGCCTCTTAGCTGGTCTCCTTGTAGCAGTCTTGCCCTGATGTGATTCATTCTCCCCTGCACAGCTGGAATGATCCCTTGAAACAATATCTGATTATGTTACTCCCTCTTTTAACATCTGTCAGTGACTCCATGTAGCCTTAGGATAAAGACTAACCTCAGTACAGCAGACAAGGCTCTTGTTAATAATCACCATTATTTCTCAAGTGCTCAATCTATGCCGGGTTCTGTTCTGCTCTGAGAGGTGTCTACCTATCCCGTCCTGCTTAGTGCTCATGGCTCCCTGGTGAAGGTCAGTTATTGTCCCAGTTTTATGATTGAGGAAACTGAAGCACATGTGAGTGAGTGTGTACCTTGCCAAAGGTCACACAGATTGCTGGCAAGTTGAGGAGCCAAGATTTAACCTCCGGAACACCTGACTCGGGGCCTCAGTCCTGACCATTGTGCTACACTGCCCATTTTGTACAGGATAGTTTCTCATTCATTCAGAAATATTTGTTGAGTTCCTATATTTCCCCAACCAGAAACTGCTTGAGGCATTGGAGGGATAGCAGGAGTAAAACAAAGGTCTTATATTCTAATGAAGAAGAAGAAGAGGAAGAAGAAGAAGAAGAAGAAGAAGAAGAAGAAGAAGAAGAAGAAGAAGAAGAAGAAGAAGAAGAAGAA
>CAJQZJ010035590.1:640664-664859 GCA_907164525.1 Lophiomys imhausi | reverse complement strand
AAGAAGAAGAAGAAGAAGAAGAAGAAGAAGAAGAAGAAGAAGAAGAAACAAAACAAGGCTCTGGAGATGGCTCAGTGGGTGAAGTACTTGCTGTATAATATCATACAAATATGAGGTTCTGAGGTCATATACCTAGCACCCATGTTGGAAAGGAAAAAAGATAAAGATGAAGACAGAGACAGGCAGATCCCTGACCAGCCAGTCAGGCTCACTGAGTCAGCAAGCTCCAGGCACCGGAGAGACCTTGTCTCTAAATAAAGTGGAGAGTGATCATGATTGAGGAAGAGATCTAATATATAACAGGCTCCACATACATGTGCATGTGTACCTGCATGCATACATACATGCACACATCCACAGCAACACACACAAGATGATAGATGGATAGAGATAGATGATAGATAGATAGATAGATAGATAGATAGATAGATAGATAGATAAAAGAAGTAGTAGAACTGTTAGAAAGAGAAATTAATTAATGGAACAAATAATGCAGCAAGAAAAGGAATAAAGACTAGCTGTTTCAGGTGGAAAGTTCAGGGAGAGCTTGAAACAACCCTGAAAGAGATTGCTCCAGTTGAAGGAGTGACCAGCAGAAAGACTCTGGGGAGGACTCTGTCTGCTGTGTGGGCATCAGTGTAGCCAGAACAGGAAGAGGTGGCGGGCTGGGGGTGTCAAGAGCATGTCAGGCTCCAGTCATCTGAAGGCCTTTGGCATGAACTCTGAGTGACGGAGAGGAGCAGCACCTATGGAGTAGGTCTCTCTGCAGGTCTGTTGAGAACAGACTAGGGACACTGATGGAAGCTGGAGGACTGGTTTGGGACTATGAGAGCCAACGGTGGCTGGCACTAATGTGGAAGCAGCACAAGTGAAGGAGGCAGTGGAGTCTGGATGCAGAGAAAAAGCAGAGCCAACAGCATATGCCAGCAGACCGGAAGGGGGTAGAAAGGGCACCCTAAGGCACAAGGTCCTTGGCCACTGACAACATGAAGTTGGCCTTCTCTGAGACTGGCAGCCACGGGTGAGGGTGAGTGCTCTCTAGTTGTCCATTTGAAATAGATTAAGTCCAATGTACTTTAGCATCAAAATGGAACATCACCTCCCATCCTGCCCTTCCTGAACACACTCACACACCCCGTGTGATAGCTGTGTTACACGGCTCAGCTTCCCAAACTGGCTATGCCTGCCAAACTCTCACCCCGTCCTTCCTTTCGAGTCTACCCTGGCCTGGTTCTGATGCAGACTTGTAAATATCTCTCCATGTTCCCAGTTTCCCAACCAGACTGTTTGAGTATCATTCCCCTTGACACCCCTTCACCTAGCCCAAGCTGTGGAGCACCATGTTAGATATTAGATGGATGGGCTGAGGAGTCAGTGAAGGGAACAATGGGCAGATGAACACTGTGCTGTTAGACCACACTGTGTTCAGCTGGTGATGATGGGAATTCCCCTGGACTGTTGCCAGGCGGAATGAACACTCAGCTGAACTGAAAGAAACAGCAGATGTCAGGAGTCTGCACACTAATCCTGCCCTGTGCATCGGAACACCACAGTCTAAGCCGACTTTCCTGAGCGCTGGTCTCCCACCTTCATACCCCAGCCCTGGTTCCTGGTTTGGTTAATATCTGGCATCAGTAATCATGTTCTTTCTCCTTTGCACATCCAGGTCTGTAAAGGAAATTTTGATTTTTAAAACCGGAAGAGTGTTTAACCTAATGATGCGCTGCAAGCTTGCTTTCTACAGGCCCCTGGGTCTGCCAAACGATCAGGCCTCATTATTTAGGAAGCTGCCTCAGCCAGGCATTACTAATTTGGGCATTACTAATTCGGATGCCTATTCGGGCAAATGAGCAATGATTCGTAAAGTGCTTTTGTCAGTGAATTGCAAGTGAAGGGGTGGGGTTGGGGGAGAGTGATAGAATGTTTGGCTTTTGCCTCATTTCCAGAAAGGACGGACATTGCTTCCTGGAAGCCGCACTTGGCAGCAGGCTTGGGGAATGGGAAAGATTTATTTCCTTCTGCCAGAGCTCAATAATTCAGCTTGAGTATTTCAAATCGATACATTTCTTGCAAAGTTTCCAAGGACCACGTTTAAAAAAGAAAAGACATTTCAAAGAAATTATCAGTAGGGCACGGCTCTGCAGTGCTGAGACTGATGGGTCAGGGGTGAGTATGGTCTTCCAAAGAGACAGAAGCCTAATGAGAAAGCAGAGGTGAAGAGGAAGAGCAGGGTTGGGAAGGGAGAGAACAGGGTTGGGGCTGACAAGCCAGTAGGTCACCTGCAGGCCCTGCTGTTAATCACCTCACTGGTCTTTTGGGACTGCTTCCAAGAGGAGCTGCTGGTTGGCGCCTCTGAAGGGTTGTGTGCAAAGTTCACTAAAACCCCCTGTGTCTCTGAGGCTCTGATTTGTCACTGTTCTTGAGGAGGAATTACTTGCAGAGGTCTTTGCCATCACTTGGGACGGCTGAGGTGTCCAGCCCACAGGCTGTGAGTCAGGTGCTTGTGAAATTTTCAGATGTCTACAGCGCTGGCATGGAAGGATGGTAACAGGGTTTACCGGCCCTCGGTGTTGTTCTAGAATCTCCTTCTGATGGGAGAATTTATGTTCACTGAAACAAACAAGTACTTAGCTCTGTAACACAAGAAGCCCTGTACCCTGGGGTTCCGGTACTGCACCTCGGGACCATGTTTGGTATACGTCCTGTCTGTTTCCCCTGTGTTTCTCAGGGTGGGGTTCCTTTGCTCCAGACCACACAGGTGTGACCTGAAACCCCTCAGATTAGTTATTACATTTCTTTCTCTTACTGCCAAAAAATCCAGGAGGGGTTCACCATCGGGTGAAAGAATCCTGGCATTTTATTGTGTAAGACCCCAGGAAGTATTATGGGATAGTCTGGGAAGATGGCAGCATAAGTCCCTCAAGTTCCTGTAAAAACACAGCACTTTTGTAGCAGAACAAAGACCCAGGGACAATACATAAAACTAGATAACAAGGTGTCTCCAAAGATTTTGATAAACTTCAGGACAAGAAAAATCCAAAATAACCAAGAAGTCTTCCCCGTGGAAGAATGGCTCATTTAACCAATGGCACATGTGGCCTCTGGGGCTCTGCAAGATGCAAGATTCTCTAGTGCCTGCTGACTCTGGCTGGCCACCACCTTCTCCTTCTATGGCAGCAGAACAGAGAAGGAAAGACTTGGCAAAGAAGTCCCCAAGGAAAACAGAACCAACGAATTTCATAATGCTAGCTGCCATGTTTGAATAGAACAGTGTGCTAGATAGAGTTGAAAGTAAGTTAATTCCTAAAAATCCAGGAAGATTAACTTTGTTTGAGAGAGAGAGAGAGAGAGCAGTAGGAAAGTAATGGGACTTAAACACACTTTATAAGATAGAGGAAAATTAGGAGCAGAATAGCACTTCCCAAGAAAACATCTGTTCCAGGGTGAGTTCAACAGCAGCCACCTCCTTCCATATGAGCACAGACATTAGGAAAATGATATAAAACATGAGAGGGGGTAGCAGGGATAGTGTGAAGTCAGAAGTAGAAAAGCTGAGAAATGAGATAACAGAACCCCTCCAGAAATGCAGAGTAATCTGGTAAGAATGCAAAGGGATGGATACAAAAGACCAAGTTTTGAAGAGTCATACAAGATGCAAACAACTGTTTTTGTTTCTGTTTTTAATAAAAAATAAGAAGGAAACAACAAAAATAACTCGAGAAAGGGCTTTTTCACAATGTGAATGAATGTTGACTGGATTACACCACCACCAGTGACATACCTCTCATTTTCTTGGCAGTTTTCACAGGGTCTCACCTCCAGGCTCAAAACACAGGGACCTCTTTTCAGAACTCACTGTATTCTTATCTATAAAATAAGCATGGCAGCTCATACCTGTAATCCCAGCACTTGGGAGGTGGAGGCAGGGGGGATCAGGTATTCAAGGTCATCCTTAACTTAGTGAGTTCAAGGCCAACCTGAACTCCAGTTGAGGAATGACAAACTCCATGTCACAATAGGCAAGAAGTGAATCCAAGTCTCTTCCTTTTTGGTGTCCGCTGCCATTCCGCCACCTAGCTGCTCAGAGGTACCCCACCCTCTGGCCTCTAGGGAGTCCACCTTGATACTCTGGGTCTGCCAGTTTTCCTTCTGACTCTTCTTACTGCCTAACAAAGCTAAGCATGAGTGGATTAATATCTGGTGTTACCTTTATCAGCTTCCTCTCCCATGGATCTCCTTCTGCCTTTGTCACAAGCTCTAAATGATATAAAGTTCCAGATAGGATGAGTGAGCCAGGGGAGAAAGGTGTTCTGTATAAGGCAGAGCCTCCTTCCCTTCTGGCCACTGAGCCCCCAGGGGAACGGGGCTTGTCTTTTTCATTTTCCTACCACTGTGTACAAGTCTTCAGCCAAGGCCATCAACAACCTTCACTACTCTCAGGCTAAAGAACAAAGCTAGGGAGAGAAAAGGTTCTTTCTCCTGGGTCTAGATCCACAAAAGCCATTTCCCTGTGAATAAAAAAGGAATGGGTTCGGGGACAGAGAAGTTGGTCTCATATGCACATGCTAGAAAGTGCAACACGATTGGCTTTAAATAGAAGCTGCTGGTCCAAATGTGATATTTTTTTCATGAGGCATCAGCGTCAGCAATGCCGTTAAAATTACTCCATCCTGCTCGTGTTGTCAGTCATGCAGACCTCAGATGCTGAGTTAGCACTGGCCGCCTGGCCATTCAGAGGACACCCAGTTCCACAGCAGAGGGCAGCCAATCTTTGAAAACACTTGCAGTCACTGTCACTGGAGTCAGGGAGGAGGAATAGAAAGCATGGCAGGCTGGAATGCACTCCTCTTTTGAAAAAGACATCCAAGAAAAGCCTTGAATTTTAGGTTCCTTTGATATCCCCTGGTCCATTCTGAGGTCAGTGGAGTTCCTGTTAGAAGTTAAACACTCCTTTCCTTTCCATCTTCTGGCCCAACACCCCCCCCCCCCCATTTGTCTCTCCCACCACCACCTCTGGGATTCCGTGATGGCAGGCACTGTGTCCATCCTGAGAAAAGGCAGCTTGCTTTCTCAAAATTCCTAAGAACGAAGAGCAACCTAGGAGGGAAGTGAAGGGGGCTGCTGGGCCACACAAAGGCCAGCCTCTGTCCCATCCCAGTGACTAGATCTCTCCTTTCCCATCCAGAATGAGAATGAAGGTTACTCTTGTTACAGTCTATAAAGGAATGTTTGCAGATCGTGGCTATGGCCAGACAAGAGATCATCTGTGTGTGGCTTAAAAGAGCAAAAGAGAAAGAAAAACTGTTCATTCTCTTCCATTCAGCTCTTGCCAATCATCCATCCGATGCAGGTCCCACAGATCCAGCTAGGTTTTTGTGGTCATGATCCCATTATATATGTACTCATAATATCTGTTTGAGAAACACACTGACTTTTAATAGCTACTTTTCTTTTTCTTTTTTTTTTCTGTCTTACAGTTGAACTTCTTGTCGGCATAAATATTGGTAAAGCTGATAAATTAAAATGGATCTACTCCCAAATATAGGAAATTCTGTCGTATTTGCCTCTTGGCTTTTGAAGTTCCTCTTTCTTAGTCACATCAACCCACTATTCATAGACTAAAATAATTAAATGAGGATGAACCTTTACTAATATGCACACCAAGTTTCATTGTGTTAGTGAGGACTTCTAACATTTCCGGGGAAGGGACACTACCCCACCACCATACATGTCTGCTGCCAAGTAACTCTCAGCATGTTATCTTGCTCTGATCATCATGTTTCTTGGGAGAACAACTTGTAGGGTTCATGTTTAGTTCATCGAGAAGTTCTTGAGTTTGCTTTGATTTTAAAACACATAGTTCCAGATACACTGGTATGTGCACAGCGTACATTCCAAGACCCATGAAACCCAGCTAGGACTCTCAAATACCTTGGTAATGGGATAGTGTTTTCCTGTAACCTACATTCTGCCATATACATTAAATCACCAGATTGCTTACAAAACCTGATGATGTAGACAGTCTTCGTAGACCATTACCCTATATAGTCTAGAAAATAAAGACAAGGTAAATTGTAAAGGTTTGGTACAATTAATGGTTTGTTGTTATTTGAAAGTGGTTTTATGTATTATATATTATACATAAATTATATATGTTATACATCATATACATAATAATATATATTATATATCATATATATTATTTTATTATATATGGTGTATATATACAATAATTATATGTATATGATATATGTGTTGGTATAATTGAACATGTAGAGCCCATTGATATCTTTTGTACTAAACTATTAGTTTGATTACTGAGTTTTAAAGATGTTTGAATGTTTCACACCTAAGGCAGACACCTAGCCTGGCCCTCCTTTCTTCTTCCTCCTGACATTTTCAGCATCTCCAGAGAGCTACTGTCCCAACCTGTACCTCGACCCTGCCAGTCCTTTTTTTTTTTTTTCAAGTGCTACAGTGGCGTCAGAGTTCTACCAGGGCTCTTAGCTTACAGAACTGTTACTCCAGCTTCCAGGGCTCTAAATAGCTGCTGACTGCATTTCTGTCTCTTGCCAGTGTGTGCCAAAGCTCAGGCACTCAACTTTCTAGTCTCTGTCATGTAAAACCCTCTAAAATGCACGGAGCACATCCTATATATTTGGATTATTGTGTGTCATACTTAAATTTGTGTTAAGAAATAGAATGACACTTTTTAAATACTTTGTTAATTTCTAGAGAACTTTAATAAAATGTGTTTTTATTATATTCATTCCCTACTCCTCCCCCCCCAGCTCCTCCAGTATCTACCCTTTCCTGACGTAGCTTCTAGTTCTTTTGGTTCTAGGCTCATTGCAACGTTGGGAAAGCCCCTTCGCCTCTCTTAACTTCAGTTTCTTCTGTAAATACAGATGTGTCCAGTGTAGCTTCACAGAGTGGTTGCTGAGATGATAGGAGTGTTTCATGATGTACTGAACCTCACAAGTTTGAAGCATCCTGACTCTCCAGGCCTCAGCAGGATCATGCAATGGGAGTGGTACATGGGAAGGAAGAGGGTGTGTTGTGGCTAGCTGGGAAGACAGGGTGCAGACCTCTCCATCTGAGTCTGGGGATTGACCACAGACTGTAATATTCTACCAGAGTCCAATCTGGAGAACAAATGAGTTTGGGAAGATTACACCATGTATATGGATATATTATCTTCATTTTTACTACAGTGGTAACATACCCTGACCAAAAACAACATAGGGGAGGAAAGAGTTTATTTTACTCACAATTCCAAGTTATACTCCATTGTTTTGGGGAAGTCAAAGCAAGAACAAAGCAGCCAGTCACATCACAGCTATAGTCAAGACCAAATCAAAAATAAACACACCCATGCTTGCTTGCTCTTGGGTAGCTTTCTCCTCTCTTACTCTGTTCATGACTCTCTGCCTAGGGAATTTTGCTGCCCAGAGTAGCTGCACCTCAATTAACAATTAGGACAGTTCTCTACAGACATCCCCACAAGGCAACCTGATCTAGATGTAATTCCTTATTAAGACTCTTTTACAGGTGATTCTACATTATGTAAAGTTTAGAGTTAATATAAACCACCATAAAGGGTAAGGAGTTACTTATAGACACAGGTATGACTAAATAGCTACATCATGAGAGAGTCCGCCCCAGTTTCACTGGTAACTGGCTAAAACTGCTGCCCTGTGTGGCGTGTAGGCCGCTCAGCTGCGCAGGGAATCTCCACCCCCCACCCCAGCAGTTTAATGCTTCTGTAGTTTATAGAGTGAGATTAGTGAGTCTTGTTAGTTTCAGGAACTTCCTGAGACTGCATTGTTTACTTCTTGAGGCTCATTGGCCTCCCCCCCTTATTTCTGGAGAGAATGTTTCAATACAAAAGAAGTTGCTACACAAGAGAGTAGGGGGCAAAGAGCTGGATGCGGTAGGATCTTCAGCTGTAATCAAAGGACTTACTGAAGGTGGACCTATGTGTCCTGAGTGCCATATGCACATCACTGAGAAATCAACCCCCCTCATTATATGAGTGCACATTTTACTCTCAGCACATGTGCCTAATAACTAACAATTTTATCTGTCCAAAGGTAGAAGAGACAAAGAGAAGCTCTTGTCCTTTGACTCCCAAGTCTGACAGAAATTGACTGGCAAAGTAGAAGTGATGGGGACTTCTGATGAGAGTGGAAACATGAACTTAAAATCACGGAAATAAGACAGATTAGTGGTATTTTCTTGACATAATTATGAAGAAAAAAAATTTTAACTTCAGAAGGAAACTACCTATGATCCCCAAAATGCTACAACACAACTGAGGAGAGTTGGAGAGCTCTCAAAAATGAGACTCTAACTTAGCAATTGCACGAGTAACAGAAAAAAAGAATGGGTAAAAAAACAACCAAAATCATCAGATATAGCTGTATAAGGAATAGTCACTAATAAACTCAGGTTTTTCTTTTTTGAGATTGGGTCACATACAGCCCAGGTTAGGCTTGAACTCCTGATTCTTCTGTTTCTACCTCCTACATACTGGGATCTCAGGATTGTGCCACCTCAACCAGCTCAACTTTTACTTAGAATTTTTTTTAATGTAAACATAATGATGCCAGTGGAGCTCGGTGGTGCATGCCTGTAATCCCAGTGGAGCACGGTGGTTCATGCCTGTAATCCCAGCTACTCAGGGGGCTGTAGCAGGAAGGTCTGGAGTTCAAGACCAGTCTGGACAATTTAGTAAGACTATGCTTTAGCCCAGAGAATGATACTTAATACAGAAAATGGGGGAATAAAAATAAGAAAAGAGACAGTGAATGTCACCTATAATTCTACTACTGAGTGACAGTTGCTGTTAATATTTTTATATTTTATAAAACAACTGCATTGTTTGATGCACAATATTTTGGTTTTCAATGTGAATATGTACTCTTTCTGAATACTGTTATCAATTGCATCACTTTTTAAATTATTTATTTTTATTTTATGTACATTGAAGTTCTACTTGCATGTATGTCTGTGTGAGGGTGTTAGATCCCCTGGAACTGGGATTACAGGCAGTGTGAGCTTTCATGTGGGTGCTGGGAGTTGAACCCAGATCCTTTAGAAGAACAGTCAGTGTTCTTAACCACTTTGCCATCTCTCCAGCCCCCATCCCCACCCCCATTGCATCACTTTCTGTCTCAGGTGTTGTCAGTAACTGACTGCTCTCTTTTTTTATGTTCTGTTTTTCACTATTAAAAATAACACTTGATATTAACAACAACAACAAAAAGAAAACCCCAACTAACATCTTTGTGCATGAAGGATTTTTCTGCATACAAAGTTATTTCTCTAAGGTAGATTCTCAGAAGCTGACATTCTCCAAGCTCTTAAAATATCACCAAATTGTGTGCCAGTGTGGTGTGCCAGCTTCTCTTTCCACAATCTTGTATCAATCTAATGAGCTCCAACTTTTAAAAAGCTGTGTAGTGGGTGATAAAACAAGTTAGTGAAAAGAAAAATTATAAAGGAGAAGCATCATAGGTGTAGATTATTAAGACAAGGTGAGCTGAAGATAATGTTAGACAATAATAAACAGAGTTGGGGTGCAGTAGGGAAAAGCCGGTTATTGACCTGCTATGGCTTACATGGGGTAATATCAACATGTGTGAAGAGAAAAAAACACTATTCAATTCTGAATCTTCCTGCTCATCCATCAAGAATGACCACCATGGAGAGCACTCAACATGGATGGACTCATTGGGAGAGCAGAGCTGAGTTCTGTGTAGCCCAGATTCATATTATGTCAAGCCAGAGAACTCTCTAGAAAGATCAGACATCCCAGCAATGCCCTTTGGGACAGTGGGAAGAGGAAAAGAGATGAGCCCTGTTGATCTGACATGTGGAGTAGGTAGGGAGGGAAAGTGTGTACACAAACCAAAACAGCGAAGCTGATGGCACCCTGAGTGTGGTTCAGGACAGACTTTCAGACCTGTGTGTGTGAGCACAAAGGAGCAAGTTATCCCCATGGGGTCAGACACTGGGGCCCTCTCTGTCCTCAGTAAAGTTGCTGAGAGCTTTACACTTGCTACATTTCTGAGCTTTGGAAAAGAATGTCTTCTTGATGAGTATGTGGGTGGGTTGGTAGCTGAGAAGTTGATGGGAGGGGGGGCTAGTGTGTCACCAGATTGCTCCTCACCTGGTCAGCACTTTAACTGACCCATGGGGATCACAGATGCCCATCAAAGCTTCAGCAATATGAAGCTTTGTAATATGGATGACAGTAGAGAGAGTGATTCGCATCTGGGTGGAATACAGTGCCTGCCTAGAGTGATGAAATCGACTATTGATTGACAGGCATTCTTTTTTTTTAAATAATTTATTTATTTTTCTTCAAGTTACATCTCAATCACAATCCCCTCCCTACTCCCCCCTCCAGTCCCACCCTTGCACCCTCCTCCCCCTCAACCCCCCCATCCTCTTCCCTTTTTTTTTTTTAGTTTAAGTTATTTATTTTTCCCCTCAACAGCTCTCCCTTTCAGACCAAATAATGGTTCTTTTTCTTATAACTATAAATACAATACAAAACAACAGAAATAAATAGGCCACGATTATAAGAGTTATATGGCTTAGCATACATTCCCAATGTCCAGTCCATATGTATTTGGCACCTGACTTTAACATTCTACTATCTAAGCATCTCCATGAGTTTAAAGTTCTATATCTAACTCAGCTTTCTTACTAACTTGCCTCATAATTTTAAAAATATCTTCTTAGATCCAGAACACCCTCTTGATTCCTAAACAACTCAAAATTTAACTATGAGACTCTAGCTATCTATTCTTCAACCACCTCAGAGACCTGAGAGGGATAAATATATCTGATTACATAGGAAGTGCAGGGCCTGCAGCTTCCAAAACTAAAAAATGACATACCAGTGGCTGCCTGGACAGTTCCCATTTTCTCTCCATACATTACAGCATCAATCTTCAGCCATTTGGCCCCATTTCTCTGACAGACATTGGTTGTAGAGCAGGAATTATGAAGGACTTACCTACCCTGTCTTGGCAGAGCTATTATATTTGGCTAAATTGGTATTGATCATTGTATATTAATGCAAAATTAAGATTGTATAGGGCTACATCAGTATTGATCTTTGTATATTGATACAAAATTAAGATTATATTTGGCCACAATGGTATTGACCCTTGTATATTAATGTAAAATTAAGATTGTATTGGGCTACATCGGTATTGAGCTTTGTATATTGATACAAAATTAAGATTATATTTGGCCACATTGGTATTGATCTTTGTATATTGATACAAAATTAAGGGTAATGCTTCTTAAAGGTATTGTTCGTAGTAATACTTAAAAATGAAATGTCAAGTTTTGACCTCTCGCTACCAACCAACATAAACTGTTTAGGATAATTAAGAAACGGAAACTAATAGTCATGAAAACGTGTCATTTTGTTAGTTACTATGACAGTCTATCACAGTTATTTTCTAAGCTACTCAGAAATCAAGTTGCTAAGAGACAAGCAATATTTGCTTATCTAAATATAAGAGATAGATAGGGCATCTTCAAAAACCTCAAGAGATCTGCAGAATATGGCATTCAAAGATGTTTTCTTAACTTAAGATTTCTTGATATCGAGACATGTCAGCTCCTGACAGCACCCCCTATATTACTCCAAGTAGAAGATGAGCATCGAATAATCTCCAGTGGGAGATGATTGAATTGGTGGTAAGCCATTCTCTTGGCAAGAAAAACCACTTGCTTCAACTGTAGACAGACTTCTGTCCAAAAAGGACAAAACTTGGAAGCAGATTGACAGGCATTCTTACAGCGGGATTATCCCTAGCACCAGGTTTGTATGTATAAGCAAAGGTGTTACCATTAATGTAACCATAGGAAGCAGGGGTGGATTCTTAGGAAATGCTTACTCTATCTTTCATGTTACTAAAATGAAAAACATGTCATCTGTCATTCAGTGGAGCTTTGCAGTTAGAAATTTTTCCATATAATTCAGTCAGGCCAAATGGAGACACAGAGAGGCTAAGTAACATGTACAGAGATCCACCTGCCTCTGCCTCCTAAGTGCTGGGATTAAAGGCATATGGCACCACGCCCAGCCATCACAGACAGTTTCAAACTGCCGTGTTGATGCTGGGATTTGAACCTGGGTCCTTTGGAAGAACACCCAGTGCTCTTAACCACTGAGCCATCTCTCTAGCTCCATCACTGTGAAAATCGTTAATGTGACTTTATGTTCTCCAAAGCACCAAATAATCTTAGATGGAGAGGCAGGTGTGTGTAATAATGTGAGCTTCAATTGTGTCAGACCACTTGGGTTCCTAAGTTGACTCTTCCATTTTCTGGCTCTGTAACTTTATCCAAATTGTCACTCTACTTCTCTGTGCTGCATCGATCATTGTTGTCTTATGGGGTTAAGGGAATTATGGGAATGGTATATATATACAACATCTCCTGACATGCAATAAGTGCTTGCGTTTGCTGTTATTATTACTCTATTTGAGAATTAATATAGTAGATATGAATAGTGTGACTGAGGCGCCAACAACCCCAACACTACCTCTTCCAAGTCTGTGGGCTGTTTTGGTCTCACCTGTTAAAGCGAGAACTGTAGTCATCATTGTGATTTGGTGTGGTTGAAGAGTTCAGTGACTGTCTGCTGCATTGTCATTGAACTGTGTTGTCCAGACAGACCCAATTCAAGCTCTTGTGCTTTCGAGGGGTAGATGCCAAACAGGGAGTATAGGGCTCAGAAAACTGGAATTCTGGGCTGTTTATTCTAAGTCTAGATGACCAAGCAATCAAGGAATTAGTCACTGGACATGACTGGGTCAAGGGTCATAAAGTTACTCCCATTGAGTCAAGTGATGAGGTCATGTGCATCCCTGGGATGGATTGACCAGGCATGGTATGGTTACTTTTTCCTGGCGTTGGTTTCCTAATCAGTCATGGGGACCAGAGTTGAGTGAGAGCATCTCTGTGGCATCTGCCTCTCACATTCAGTTCTCTACCCTCCAGTGCATGGTGAGGTTGACATGAAAAGATGTTTTCACCAAGGGCTACAGTGGTGAAAGGCCTTGATCTGGGAGCTGGGGTGTGACTCAGCAATAGAGCACTTGCTGAACATGTATGAGAGCCTGGTTCCATTGTGAACATCACATTCACGTGTCACACACACACACACACACACACACACTGTAAAGGAACTTGAGCATAATAATGCTCAAATCATGTCGACCAACTCTGAGCCCTCCATTTCCTCGTCTGTTAAACTAAAATGAGAACCCAGCCAACTTCAGGGCTCCTGTGAGTTAGGGGAGGAAACATGTGTAAAGTATTTATGGACTTTAAAGGGACAGGCTGTAGGTTCGCATTGCCACAACTGGCTGACAACCTTGCAAAGAGTTAGAACATAACAAGGCCTCTTAAGCAATAATCTGCCTTCCATGACTCTGAAGAGCCTTCGAGAGATTACAAAATCTTAGGACTGTGATCAGTAATATACAGTAGTTTTGTAGGAAAACAAATAGCATCGTCACTGTCTATATTGTTTGGTATTTGAGGTTCAAATTCAATATGTGCATGCTGGCTATATTAAACCCTGCAGGAACTCATTGATAACATTACTCTAAGCCCCATATTTTACAGATGAAGCCATTGAGCCACAGAGAAATGAATTGGGCTATCTAGAATCCCATGCTCATTAGCAGTAGATGTGAGAATGAATCCCGCATCCTCACTCCCATTTCAGCTTTCCGTCATTAGTTTAAGCATAATTCAGAAAGTTGAACATGAGGTGAGGACATGAGCCCTGATGGATGTGGTGGCTGATTTGAACATGGAATTGAAGAAATCATGAGAATTTAAGAGTCTGGATGAATCAATGAAGGGTGTGTGTGAGACCCCTTGAACTTGACTGGACCTCTTTAGGAAAGAAGGGCAGAGGGAGTCTTCGTAGTCTTCTCATTCATAGCAGTTTAGTCCCTCCATATAAAAATCTTGCCAAGTAGTCTTTGAAATTAATTGGTGTTAAGAATGCTGGTCAAGCCGGGCGGTGGTGGCGCACGCCTTTAATCCCAGCACTTGGGAGGCAGAGGCAGGCGGATCTTTGCGAGTTCGAGGCCAGCCTGGTCTACAAAGCGAGTCCAGGACAGCCAGAGCTGTTAAACAGAGAAACCCTGTCTCGAAAAACCAAAAAAAAAAAAAGAATGCTGGTCATAGTTAAATGGCTCTTGTGACATGTTGGTATACAAAGGATAATATCATAAGGGGGACTCTCTTTCTCCTCTTCTTTCCCTCTCCATCCCTCCCTCCTTCCTAATCATTAACATATATATTCTTTCTTTGTTGAGTCAAATTGCCAGAACTGACTATGAAACAAGTCCTGCACACCCCTCCCTTCCCAGGCAGCCTTGGTCCCTCCCACAGCTGGGAGTTGGACAGAGTCAAGAGCAAGTATCAGTGCTGAGCTGCCTGTGAAAACAGCTCTTTCATCCCAGACACATTCGAAGTAGCATCCCACCTGCCCCTCCCTCCTCTTCCTAGCCATAAATCTGTCTCTCTGAGATCTGCAGGGGTTTTTTTTCCCCGTCTTCAATCTGCTGATAACTTGCCTAGGCCAAGGATCTCAGTGTTGGGTGGGAAGTAGTTGATTTCCTCAGTCTTTTTGAAAGCCAGTCTTAATTCGGAGTGTGGATGGAAAAACGCCTGGGTAAGAAAACAGAATCTGGAATCAGACCCGCTTGGATTCAAATCTCAGCTTCACTTGTTGCTAGAACCGTACAAGCATGGGTGAATCCCCTAAATGAATCAGGTCTCCATTTTCTAGTTTGCACCTCCATCTCAAATGTTGTACAAGCATGCAGTTAGATGAGCTGATGTTTCTGAAATGCTTTGAACAGTGCTAGGTGCATAGAAAGGCTTCGTAAATGACTGTTCAGTAAATTAAATCATCTCCATCAGATCAGCGTTACCTCCAGGTATCAGCTCTAGTCCATTAGACACTCAGCATACAGGCTTTAGGGCCCTTGAAGGGAATGGGTTCTTTTTCTCAGTTAAATTCCAAAGCACATACTATGCCCCAGCTTTTTCATACCATTGATTAAAAAAAAAAAAATAGAAGGACTTGACTTGCAGCACCACAGTGTAGCAAGCCTCTCTGGAGCTCAGTGAGCTGTCCACCTTCTCCTTATGCTAATGAGTGCATTGAGTGTCCTCCAGCAGGTTGCTGCAGCATCAGGGTCACTGTTGTTTAGCAGCCAAGTGCTCTCTGTCACCTGTGGTCCAGCTATACATGTGCCCAGGGCCTCATTGTGGGCTCCTGGTGAGGGGGTTTCCACGGGGCTGTAGCCTTGGTTGTTTCAAGGCTGAGCTGTGGGAGAGATTAATGGGAAGTGAGAAGAGAAACTGTTATTCTTACCCAGCAGAGTTGTTGGGAGTGTGTGACTCTTCTTGTATTTAGGGAAAAGATTACTCATGAAGATTTTCTTCCATAGAATATAAAGAACCTCAAATTACTGCTTGTGTCCCCCGCCCCCTTCTCACCCACCTCTCTGTTTCAGTTTGTCCTCAGTAGAAACGTCAGCGTTTTGCTTTCATTTCCCCTCCTGGGCAGGCTTCAGTTCTGTATTTACTCTGACATCTCAACAGACTGCCCCAGACCGTTTCCCTGCATTGCCTAAAAGCTGTCTCCTTGAACCCTCTGGCTGCTAGGTGCTTTCCTGTGGCCAGCCTGATAGAAATCTCCACCCATCCCCTGGTGGAATTCTCCTCACTCTACCCAACAATGTCTTCAATCACAGCTTGATATGCTGTTCTTGTTCCAAGTGACAGTAGGAAGTAAAGTTGAAGGTTTTCCCAAGATAGCCTGGCTGCAATTCACACTCTAGTAGGAAGAGGTGGACACTTCCTATGTCCATAAACCAGTTTGAATAGGCATTGCTTTTCTGGCCAGTCAAGAGCCAAGTACAAAACCTCAAATCCTGTAGTGGTCCTGTTTTCCTTCTAAAGATCATAAAGCAGTTACATATTACAGTCACAACCCATAATGCTACTTGTTTCTTCCGTGTGAAAAACATTGCCATAAAATTTAAAAGCCAAGAAAACACACTCAAATGCTTGGAGTTTGGATTGGATTGGTTGGTTTTGATTTTATGGTAGTGGGGATTGAACTTTGGACCTCACATATGGTACCACTGAGCAATATCCCCAACCCTCTTTTGACTTGAGTCTCAGTAGGTTGCCAGGCTGGCCTTGAACTGTGTAGCCCAGGCAGCCCATGCATGGCCTCTCATTACTTCCCAAGTACCTGTGTTACCAGGCCCAGCCAACTGACTGGTTGTGAGGAGTCTTCTATGGACTTAGAAGAAACTGACTTTTGTTCTTCAAAACCATCTTGTGCAGAGGAGCCTCTTAGAAGGCAGAGCTAGCAATCATGCTCACAGTCTAGTATGTTCTCCCTGGGATCCGAGCCATTTGTTCCCCTTCTCAGCAGTCCATTCATAGGATCATACAGTTTTTCGTCATGGCCAGTTTAGGGTGAAAAGCAGTTTCTTCCAGGATTGAGTTCAAGGGCACATTTGTAAGACATGTACCACATCTCCTCAGCAGTTTAAGTAATGCACCTTGAGAGACTGAAACCCCTCTGCACACACACACACTGGTCCCACTGAGCTCTCTTTGAGCTCTTGATTCTGTGAAGTTGTGAATAATTATCAAAGACTGCCCCCAACCAAGAGTTTTTTGTTCATATAGCTTATAAGCAATACTGACCATACTGTAAATTACTTTTAAAGTATTTATTAACTTATTGAAAAACAAACCAGGCATATATTGATATATATTTAAAGTATATTTCAAAAGCTATGTGTAAACAAACAGTAGTGAGTGCTTCTACAAGCTTCTTCAATATCAGGTTAATAGATGATGCCTGGATCCGCACCTGTTTCTGTATTCAGCCTGATGTGGTATCACAGGTCACACAGCTTCTAGAACATGAACATTCCATCTGTGCTCATGAAAGAATGAGAGCAAAAAGAGAAAATAATGTTTAATATTGTTGTGAAAAAGAGTTTTTGTTATAGACAGTGTGGGAACCCAGAGGGATCACACACTCTGAGAACTGCTGTTCTAATCACTTGAAGGATATATCATTTTCCCATAGCAGCAAAGTGAAATAAAATACAGGTTCCCTGCCTCCCAGAGACCCTACCCGATTGGCGGCATCTGGCCCACTTTCGGTCCATCAACAAGACAAATAGAAAGGCAGAGGACTTTCTGTGTTACCCTGGTCTTGCCTTTGCCAGAGGCTAGCCTGCCACTTCCCAGAGGCTTAGCAAATGTCTCTTCCTGGAAAGTTTCAGGGTGCTTCATTATTTGCCAGCTCCAGGGGGTCAAAGTCAGCTCTGGAACACTCCCATTTCAAAGGACTCCACTACAATCATGTCAGCTCTGAGTCTAAAGTTCCTGTTAAACACATTTGAGATTTTTCATGATTCCCAGCCTCCTCCAGTGCCCCCAGGCCACTTTAGACCAACTTGAAAGTAATACAGCCCCAGGGTCAGGGCTCTAAGAGCTATTATTATTATTCCTGAAACACCTGGAAAGGGGGTTCCCCTCATTTTGCCTCTAAGTGAAAAGTTAATGCAACACCACACTTAAGCTCTCTACACTTAAGCACTTACAAACCTGGTCCTTGGAACTCAACCCAAGGGCTCTTGAGACAGAGTTCTGTTAATTATTCTGAGACCTTTTCCCAACTGTGTATCTGACAAGATCTTTTCTCTCTGCCTTGTGCTCTCCAACAGGCTTACAGCCCATTTACTGGAGCAGAGATGACGTAGCCCAGTGGCTCAAGTGGGCGGAAAATGAGTTTTCTTTAAGGCCCATTGAGAGCAACACGTTCGAAATGAATGGCAAGGCGCTCCTGCTGCTGACCAAAGAGGATTTCCGCTACCGATCTCCTCATTCAGGTGAGAGTTTGGTTGTTGCATAGGCTCAGCGTGGAAAACATGGCTGGTGTCTGCCATGCTCAACCTAACCCAAGAGACCCTCCACAGAAGTTCTCATGGGAACAGACATAATGCCAACGCAAGAAAACGAAGATCTGCTGGCATTGGCCAGTGTGTAGGAAAGAGGGGGTTTCCAGATTAAACACTGTTAGGTTCAAAGTAACTCACTTGTGACCAGACACTAGAACTTTAAGGGTCTAGTGTTCCATCAAATAGAGAAGAAAACTCCATTCCTTCCCTTTTATCTGCCTTGCCCCTGATCTTATCAGTCTTAGAAGAGATGTCTAAGAACACATGAGCTATGAACCACTCAGAAGCACATGAGAGCTAGGCATAGTGCTGCACACCTGTAATCCCTGCGTCTAGGACGTTAAGGCAGGAGGTCGAAGTCAGCCTGGAGTACATAAAAAGACCATATCTAAAATAACAAATGACAGTAATCGAATGGGAAAGAAAAGAGTTTGGACATTGCTGATACCTTGACAGAATCTTTTTTTTTTTTTTGTGGCCAAATATAATCTTAATTTTGTATCAATATACAAAGATCAGTACCGATGTAGCCCAATACAATCTTAATTTTACATTAATATACTAGGGTCAATACCATTGTGGCCAAATATAATCTTAATTTTGTATCAATATACAAAGATCAATACCGATGTAGCCCTATACAATCTTAAATTTGCATTAATATACAATGATCAATACCAATTTAGCCAAATATAATATTAATTTTGTATCAGTATACAAAGGTATAAAGCTATATTCAATAATCTGTCCTTTTTTCTTGTTCTTTCCTATACTATGTCTATGTCCCATTTTTCTCAAGTCTGTTCACTCCTATATAGGAGAGAAAGGAGGATACAGAAAAGCAAAAGAGAGAAGTCCCTGGGTCTAACCTCCAAAACCCATTTAACAAGACCATTTAACAGCTTGTAGTCTTTCCCCCTAAATAACAAAATTTTCTATTATCTATCAAATAACCAAAGGGGAAGAACACCCTCCCCACCTTCTGGGGATGGGACGTTGTTCTCTTAAAATGACTTCCTGCTGATTTGGGACGTAGTAAACCTGTTTGGGGCCCAAATAAGAATGGAAAAATGGTTAAAAATGTTAATAGAATCATTTGATGTTCAGTCCCTTTGTGCTCAGCTATTTAGATGTCCTACGAAGTTCATAGACAGAAGCTAATCTTCAGAACTTCACTGAAGATCTGGCTGGAGTAGTCTGTGGAGCTGAACGATCTTAGCGATTTTGAGTTGTTGTGGTTATAGACTTTTGAGGAAACTGCTATTGAAGAAGTCTGCAAGGCTGGATCATCTGGGCCACTCGTCTTCTATGGTGTCTGATCTGTTTTCTGCTGAGGTTTCCGTTGTCCAATTGTCCCTGGATTCCTTGAAAGGATGCTTTAAATCTCCTGGAAAGATAAGAACAGAGCCCTGCCCTAATCCTAACTCTGGGACAATTACCTTTTTTTGGGGGGGGTCAGGTAATATTTTTCCTGGAGCAAATTTGGTTTTTTGATAATATATAAAGTATTACCTTTCAATCTGGATTAAAGAAGAAGTTATTTTGATATTTTGGAGCTAAACAAACCTTTAGTGTATATATTTTGAGATCTCAAAGGACAATTTGTTTGAATTGCAGCCTGCCTTTTGTAAGTAGCTTTTAAACTTAAATCTTTCCAAATCCTATGTGCCTGTCTCTGCATTCTAAATTTTGGGATCAAAGACATGTGGTTTCCAACTGATGGGATTAAAGATGTGCTCCTCCACCCCTGGATCAAAGTTTTTCTCTGTTTAGAGCTTGTTTTGTATCAGGTGGCCTTGAGCTCTGAGATCTGCCTGTTTCTGTCTCTAGTGTGTTGGGATTAAGGGTGTATTCTTCCCCAATGATGTGACTAAGGGTGTGCACCATCACCACCCTGTTTCTTGTAACTCTAGAATTTATAAGACAACTAACTCTATAGTGATTTTATCTAGTCCTTAAGCTGTTAAATAGTTGCCCCATTAAATGGATCTGGACTGATTAAAATGCAGAGAAATGTTTGATTCCTGGACTTGAAAGGACCAATTAATAAAGGAGGACAGACAAGTTTCACTTTGTGTTTACTTTTATTTAGAGTTACTACATACAGGTAGAATAGATTTATGTGCCCATTATTTTATATGAACACAATCACTCAAGTCATCAACTTAATTCATATTATGCTTGCTACAAATGCTTAAAAAATAAAAAGAAACTCACTTTCAATGTTTCTTTAATTCATTTAAAATGTCCATTGGCAAACCAGGCATCATGGTATATACCTGTAATCCTAGCACTCAGAAGCCTGAGGTAGGGGAATCATGAGTAGGAGGCCAGCCTGAACTGTATCATGAGACCCCTTTTCCAAGACAAAGTGTGTATGTGTGTGTATCTGTCCTTATAATTTCCTACATGTACTGGAAGTTTTGGTCTTTTGGTGTGCCAGTATGATTTTTATAAATTATTTCTACTCTTTCCAACTCAGCATTGTCCTTATCTTTAGAAATACACTTTGCTTACATTTTTCCGGTCTAGAAAAATCCCATTTCAAAGTAGGACTGAAAGTTCGTCATTATCTGCATGCAGTTCCTTGCTTGGACCAACTGTCTCAATAGATGATGGCGTGCTAGACTGAATGACTCTATTTTAGAATTAAGTCAGAGAACCCTAGAATACAGATCACAGAGGACAATCTCCCGAAATTACAAAGCAACTGCAAGGCCTTGACTAAGACACATGCAGTCGGTTCTTATCTTACTGTGTCTTTGAACAAAGAATAAAAACTGCGTAGAACATGTCAGAGGGATACTTATGGAAGTCACTGATGGGAACATTGTTAGCTCCCCAGCCCCCTTGAAGGTAATGGTGGCAGCTGACCCTACTGTCTTACAGAGAGGTGTGGATAGTGTGTGGGGCTTTCTATAATAAACTACATGTACACTTAATGGGGTTTTTGTTTTCTCACAAGTTTATTGCTTACCTTACTTTATTTTTATGTTCGGCTGAAAGTAATTATCTTACTTGTGTTTTCTGATTTGTTCTTATATACAGTATTAGCATATTTCTGCAAACTGCCCCCTCTTCTCAGGATCTCTGTCTTTAACTTGTAAATATGAAGCTGACGTTCATTTATTTGTTTTTAAGTAAAAGAATATTCTTTTTTATTATTATTTTAAGATTCAAATAGGGGAATCTTTTGACTTCATTTTCACCTTCCACCATGTGGTACAACTATCAGCATAAATATGTGCGCTGGGAAGCGGGGGACACTTTGAAAGACGGGACCTGGCTGGGTGAGGTAGATCACTGAAATGGATTACCTTTCCCTGTTGTAAATGAAAAGTCCGTAACTCACTTTAACTATCAAAATAAATTAAATAGAACTAGAGCCAAGCAAAGCTCAAAACTTATACTGCCCCATCATCACAAGAACAGGTGTTTGGGGACCACCCTCTCCACCTCAGGCCTATGACCTTGGTGTTTGCCCTGCTGATTTCACAGTGGAACTCCAAGGGTGAGCCGCAGGCTCTGTTTTCTACCTATCCACGGGTAGAAAGGATGCAGCCAGGTGAATTTTGTGACAAGCCTAAAGTGTATGCCTCCCACACCAGGAATGCTTTCACTTACTTCATTTTCTCTATCTTATTATTGGTCAAAAGGAAACCAACATTTCTGAGTCAAAATGAAATCGAAGAGAGAAGTGTTTGCAAGCTGGGCAGTGTGTCACTTGAGATGATAATGTTTGTCAAGAGTGTACGCTTAGCAAATCGTCACCTGCACAGTACACACTTCACTGGTGTTAAGGTTCCACTGTCAACCCACTAACCCAGAGAAGTGGCAAGCTGAGGAACCATGGAGCAGACTCTCAAGTAGGAGATGGCTTTGAACAGTGGCCCTCTGGCCTTAGCCTTTTGAGCACCAGCAGCGTATAATGAGAGCTTCAGAACTAATCACAGCCTTTCACTGATAATTCCATTCCTAAGAAAATATCCCAAGGAAATTATCCCATAGTGGACAAAGAAAATGTCCTTGTGCCGGGCGGTGGTGGCGCACACCTTTAATCCCAGCACTTGGGAGGCAGAGGCAGGCGAATCTTTGTGAGTTCGAGGCCAGCCTGGTCTATAAAGTGAGTCCAGGACAGCCAGGGCTACACAGAGAAACCTTGTCTCGAAAAACCAAAAAAAAAAGAAAAAAGAAAATGTCCTTGCTGAGTCTATTTATAACAGTAAAAACTGGTAATACCCCAACCACTCCTAATAGCTAGACAAACTTGGAAATGGTCAATAAAACAGGATACTCCATAGCTCAACAACCAACTGTTTGGCTGCCCCTTCATTTATTACTTCTTCATCACACTGTGCAGGGCCTTGCAAATCCTGTTCAAGATCTGAAGCAGAGGATTGGCAAGGAACAGGTGTTCAAAATGGAGGTCAGGCAGTCTGGCTAGAGTCTTGGAGCAAGGAGATGATTAGAACCAAGGCAGGGCCAACAGAGAGAAGGGGACAATCCCAAGAGTATTTAGTGGGCAGAGCCCCCAAGCCCCATGACCGATTCAGTGTTAGATGAAAGGAAGATTGAAGGATTAACCCCAAGTTTCTGACCTGATTAGATAACTGTGTGTACTGAAGTAGGCAATCCCTGCTGGTTAGTAAAGCTTTCTGTGTTAGATACATTATCTGTAAATCATTCAAAAGCTTGTGGTCCTGGAAATCAGAGAGCATCATGACTGGAACAGACCATGCTGAAGACAGGCAGAGTGAACTCGTGGGAACAGATGCAGTTGTCCAAGAGGAGCTAGTGAGAATGATGGGGGAATTAAAGGGCTGGAGGAGGAATTGCTGGGAGGTGGGAAGAAAGCCAGAGTAGCAATCTTGGCAGCTAGGAAGCGCCCTAGTAGGAGGGAGGGGTTAGGTTAAGATTCCTGGCAGTGGAGGCTGCTAAGGTGGGGTTATTCCTGAAGTGCTACAGCTCTACAGTCACCCTTTGATTTAACAACAGGGAGGTGACCACAGCAAGAGCAGTTTGGGGAAGGCTTTGTAGGGGAAACCAGAAAGCAAAGTAGAGATAACTGATTGGCAGCTCCTGGCGATGGTTGACTGTCGGATGAGGAAAGAGCTGGATCATAGATCTGGAAAGGAAGATAAGGACTGAAAGATGAGGGAGGAATACAGGAAACCTTGAAACTGCTTATATTCTAAAGGACAGAAACCCAAACATTTTGAGATGAGACTGCATGGAGGGGAGGATTTTAGAGAGGCCTGACTACAAACTAGAGATTTTGATATGAAATTATGTCAATGGAAGGAAAAAGAACTTACACACACACACACGTAACATAGTGAAACTGCGTGTGTGCTTTAATGCAGAAGTATTGAAGCTGAGAAAGTATGACTAGTCAGCTAATAAAAGTCTTGCCCACTAGCCGGGCGGTGGTGGCGCACGCCTTTAATCCCAGCACTTGGGAGGCAGAGGCAGGCGGATCTTTGTGAGTTCGAGGCCAGCCTGGTCTACAAAGTGAGTCCAGGACAGCCAAGGATACTCAGAGAAACCCTGTCTCGAAAAACCAAAAAAAAAAAAAAAAAAAAAAAAGTCTTGCCCACAAGAGATACCATCCAGTAAATGTGTATTCTGTGAGACCAGTGTTTGCTACCTGTCTCCTTATCTTGCCAGGTCTATGGCTTTATTCTCATTTTGCACAAAAACAAAACGAGCTAAACCTTAAACTAAAAATCAGAGGTGGATAAAATAATTTTCCTTAGCACAGGAAGTTGACGACAGAGGAACCAGGCTTCAGGCTTGGCTTAGCCTTGCTCTAGAGCCCAAATCCTGTTCTCTGAAACTAAAATAAATAATTTTCAGCACCCGGCCCCCTTCTAGCGGCATCCCTGAGTTCTTCATCTTCAAACACTGACAAGACTAACAATAAAGTCACAGGTGTTCTTCACTTTCTCTTCTGTTTGTTTTAAACAACCACCCCACCCCCCATTAAGGATTGACCATTGTTCCTGCCTCACATGATAAGCTCCAACTTTATTTACCTTTACCCATCCCCACCCCTCCATCCTACCCCAGCTTGCTTCACTTTTTTCTTTCTTTCCTTCTTTCTTTCTTTCTTTCTTTCTTTCTTTCTTTCTTTCTTTCTTTC